>JAHWFO010025224.1:482757-506946 GCA_023313115.1 Rhysida immarginata
GGCGACTATCTGTAAAACCAGATGTAGTGAACTACAGTCATTCCAGAATGTTACCCTGAGGACCATTGCTCAGCTGGACAGAAGGACGGTGAAAAACCAATCCATCCACATGGATTTAAACAGTGCCCATATCGGAAAGTTTATACAGGATCTCCGTTTGATTATGATACAGAAGATGAAGACTCACGACAATAAACTTGTGAATGGAACACTGAAGAACTCATTGAATATGAACTGGCATACGAAGTATCGTTAACCGAGGCAAGTTCTTGACGTCAATTTTGAAGATATTAGCAACGTCTCTTTCCCGGACTACTGGAAGATGTGATAATCTTCTTTCTCCTTGTGTTTTTTATTTCGTTTGTATTTTGTTTCTGATAATCGTCAATCTTATTTTCTTTTTTGTATAATATGGAAGACCGCTTGGGTTGGTTAGGCTTCTTGACTACCTCAGTGTATTTCATTTGGAATTTATTCTGGTTGGATGATCTTTGTCAAAGCGCTGCTTTCGTCCCATCCTAACAAATGTACACTTCACTGTTCGATTGTCGATTGTCGACAACTTTCATAACTTCAGGATAATTCTCTAATATTCTATTTGCTTTTAGAGAATTATCCTTTTTGCTTTGATAAAGGATAGCCTCTATCCGAAACGTCAGCTTTTTATTTTGATTTTGAATAATTATTTTTGTTTATTATATTTTATTTTTTATTTAATTTGTATTTTTAATTAATAACTATTATTTATTGTATTCCAGGGTTCTTGTGTCTCGTCCTTCTCTTAATATATATCCGTTTAAAGATTTTCAAGAAATTGTTAAGTATTTAGAACTCTCTTTTCTAAGAAAAGCCTGACTAACAGGATTTCTATGCATTGTTACAAATTGAAACTTATATTGCACAAACTTTGCCTTGTATTGTTGGTCATGAGATATATATTGTTGATTCTTGCATAGCATTGGTGGATTGCGTATTGATACCATTGTTGAAAACTATTATTGCACAAACTTTTGCCTTGCATTGTTGGTCATGGGATATTTCTCATTAATACATTTTGCCATAACCATGAACATCGATTTATTTTCAATAATTGTTTTTCGAAATGTGAGGTAGACAGTGACCTTCCTAATGTTTTGAAGGTCAAGTATGCAAAATTTCATCAATATCGGAATAAAACTGCAGATTTGTATAATTAAAAAACAAACATTCATTTTTATATACAGGGTGTCTCAGAATTCATTGTACAAACTTCTAGGGGAGTTAGTATGGGTGATTCTAAGCAAAAAAGTTCATATGAACGTGAATCCGAATTTGAACGATAAATGAGATATGAACAGAAATGAAAATGCCGCCACCAAGATCAACAAGTCCGGTTATGTAAAGCCTAGATTAATAAAATTTAGGGGAATAACAGGGTACATAAGACTGTGTATACCGTTAAAATTTGATAGAATTCCAACGAGAAGTTTCCGAGTTACACAGTCAAAATTAACAAGTGAGCACGTGTTATGATTTTGAATGAGTAACTCAGAAACTTCTTGTCGGAATTGGATCAAATGTTAACGTTATACACAGTCTTATGTGCCCTGTTATTCCCCAAAATTTCATTTATCTAGGCTTTACAGAACCTGAGTTTTTAACTTGTAGATCTTGGTGGTGGCATTTTTATTTCTGTTCATATCTCAGTTATCGTTCAAATGCGGACCCATATTCATATGAACTTTTTTGCTTCGAATCACCCATACTAACTCCCCTAGAAGTTTGTACAATGAATCCTGAGACACCCTGTATATATAGATTGGAAACGAAAGTTGAATCATCGTATAATCAGCATCTCAGCTTCCAAAATATTTACATTCACACAGAATATAGATGTATTTTTATGAAATGTTTGGATCTGCTGTGCTACCAAATAAGGTAGGTGATAACCCCGGCGTGGCCCTTTGTATTTTAACATGATCATGTTTTAAGGCTGGACATCTATCTATAAAAAAACGTGATGCGAAAACCGACAGCCCGCTATATATTGAAAGTGGGGTAACATATAGCGCAACTACACCTAGCTTTGTAATAGCCGAATGTTTTGCTTTCAGCATTTTGAATGAAGACTAATGAATGCTAGTGTATTGGAATAAACTCTTTTCCATTACAATAAATATATTTTATTATTCACAATTTAATTCTTAAGTTATTATTTTGAAATTTTAGATTTTTTGATGGTTTTTGAAGTCTTCAAGTTATCTATAATTTAAGCGCCGGTTGAATTTCTATGTGCTTTGAAAGAAATATATTTATTTCCACAGATTCCTTCCGCTCTATACGTGCCGGCTAAAAAGAGCGTTTTGGGTATGCAATAATTTTAACGGTATACAAAGTGTGTATGTACCTTATTACTCCGCCAAATAACATTATTCTAGCCGTTGTGGAACCTGAGTTATTAACACGTTCATCTTGGTGGCGGCATTTTTATTTCTGGTCATATCTCAGTTATCGTTCATATTCGGACCCATGTTCATATGAACTTTTTTTTGCTTGGAATTACCCATACTACCTCCCCTAAAAGTTTGTACCAGGAATTTTGAGACACTGTATATATATATATATATTTGTTGCCTCTAAAAACATTATTATGATTCAATGTTTCCGATTGCAGGTTCGAAATTGAGTCACCTTTTTTGATTAAATTTTGAAATATCTTAAAAACAAACACATGAAAACGCTTAGAATTAATAGAGTAAAATATCTTATTGAAAATTCGAAAAAATTTTTTTTAAAGGCTCACTATGTATACAGCTCTCCAGATAAGCCACTTCTAGTCTAAATAACTTCTTAGTCACGTAATCTTACTTTAGATGTACACTTGAAGTGTTTTTGGAATTCCCTTTCTTCTCTCGATGTCTTGAAGCAAAACTTGGCCATTCATCACTTTGTGTAGTCTAGCAGTCGCCGATTCTTCTATTGTCATTTGTTCAAACAGCACGGAGCTAAAGGAGTGTTTTCTTTGTCGGCTTTCCACTCTTTCTCAATAGTCTGCTAACTCTCCATTATCTCCAGTTGCTGATCATTTTTAAAGATTTTCAAGAAATTGTTAAGTACTAAGAACTTTCTTTTCTAAGAAAAGCCTGAATAACAGGAATTCTATACATTGTTACAAATTGAAACTTATCTACACAGCACAAGTTTTGCCTTGCATTGTTGGTTATGAGATATACATTGTTGGTGCATTGCGTGTTGACACCATTGTTGATATCTATTGTTGCACAAACTTTGCCTTTCATTAATATGCCTTGTTGCCTTTCATTAATATGCCTTGCCATAACCATGAATATCGATTTTTTATCAATAATTATAATTTTTTCGAAATCTGAGGTAGACAGTGACCTTCCTCATGCTTTCAAGGTCACGTATGCAAAATTTCATCAAGATCGGAATAATACTGTAGATTTGAATAAGAAACAAACCCACAAATCCACAACTATCCCTGAAACTATCCATCTTTCTCTGGATCTTTAATACTGCATGATCGTCCTGTTTACTCTGTTGAGCTTCCTATTAATAAAGAAATCCTTTTGTTAAGGAGAGCTTCAAAATAATTGTCTATAACTTGCATCCTGCACGCGCACCAGCCCAACAATGTATAGAGCATGGGCGGAGCAGAACAAAATTGCACAGCAACGCAAGGATGATTCGTCTGTTTCAAAAATTCAAAAATGCTGTCTCCACATGGCAACGCAAGGCAATGTTAGAATTGTCTACAGACGGCCGGAGATCTGAACAAACCGATCACATAAGCACTTTACTATCTTCCGAGTTTTCCCGATAAACGTTTCACTTCCGTGCGTGACGCATAAGACACATTCATTCCCCTGCAAATTTTCTATGCGGTGCGCCTATAGAAGTTTTCACTTCAAAAACAATAATCCATCCATACATACACCCATCCACTATTAATAAATTGAAGTGCTGTCTGTCTGCCCCCTTTATGGACTCGGTTCCTATCAGAGATACAACTAAATATCCTTTTATTTTTTATTTGGGCCGTGTAAGAGAAGCTGGGGTGGGGAGGGGGGGGGGGAGTTAGTACCAGTTTTGTAATTTTTTTACTTTAAATATTTTTCTTTTTCAAAAATTCAGTTTTTATATATGTCAATGGAGGTTTGGGCCCGTGGATCAGTTTGCAACGGCATGATTTTATTTCCAATGAATTTTGTTTATTTGATTGAGCATGTAGAGGATCAACAACAGCAAACGAACCGCTGTCTTAGAAAGTACGTTTCTGGAATCTGTCCCAATGTTTTTCATCTGTCTTTAGTGTTTTTGGCTCGCATTTGAAAAAATCGGAAATATAAGAAGAAAGGTAAAAGAGTATTGAAGCATAATCACAAAGTGATTTTTTCCATCCTTTTAAAAGGAGTCCTATAGTAATAGCATTGTTTTAAAGCTAATTCAACGCCTTTCCGTCATGGTACAGTTAAATGAAGTTTTTTTATTGGATAAATTTTCTGATTCCAAATTTTAAAAAGTAATTTTTTTCTTAATTTTTCACCATTTTTAAACAATTTTTTGCAGTTCAGATATTTAAATTAATTTTTCTCTCATTGAATAAAAAAATTTTGTTCAAATATTTTTCCCCGTTTTTAAAACTGACCCTAACCGTGACCACCGAGAGAGAAGGCCTCCGCAATGAAACTGAATACATTGTTACATCATCATAGATAGTGCAAATTCAGTGCTTGTTATTGGTAGAAATACGAAAAACAATGTACTATCTATGTGATGCAACAATGTATTCAGTTTCATTGCGGAGGCCTTCTCTCTCGGTGGTCACGCCCTAACACTATAATTTTTTTTTCATAATGAAGCATAGAACCGTTTTGTATGTTTATAAAATTATGAAAAAATTGTCAACCAATCAATTAATTTTTATGTTTCCGTTTTAAAACGGACAATAATACTTGTTAATCCCTAATTTTTCACAGTCCTTTCAACAGTTTCTTTTTGTGCTCGTTGTTTTCTTTCCATTTCTACAACCCTCCCCTCCTCCCCTCCCCATCTCTGTTACCAAATTTTCCATTTTAGTTAGTTAGTTAATTAAATTATATTACAAATAAGCCCTGCTGGGATCGGTATGGTTCTAGACCGACGGGTTAGATCCCAGCGGGCAACAAAGTTACAATCAATTAGATACAAACATATGTTAGTACAGTCTAAACTAAAAGTTAGTAATACAAGGGCGAGGTTAGTATATAAATCTTACAAAAATACAAAAAAGAAACCAAAGTCTAATTAAATAAATACAAGATTAAATAACATAAATCCCAATGAAATATATATATTAAATTAAATTTACAACATATCATGACACTCTGTTTAAGTATTGGTTCAACTAGAATAATAGATATAAATATATACAAAATAAGCTATAAAAGGAACATTAAAATAAATGTAGAAATCTATAGAAAGAAATTTAATATGATATAACCCTTAATGGTTATTTAAATTTGCAAACATAAGAAGCTTCAACCGTTTTCTAAAAGTATCGTAATGAGCCAACAGGCGGGTGTCACAAGGGAGTGTTGACCAGTTTTGTAAACTTTTGTACGAAACACTTCTCTGTCGGTACCCGCATCTTTCAAAAGGAAGATGAACTCCTGCTGCTCTTCTGGTAGAATAATTGTGAAAATCACTATTAATATTAATCACAAAATTGGAGGGAACCATTAGTGAACCATTAACAATTTTAAACATAAATGTAGTTAATTGAAATCGGTAAATAAGGTGTACTGGAAGAATACGCAACTGCGGAAATAAATGCGAGACAGAGGTAGTTATGGTCGGGGTTTTTGTCAAGACCCTCAAAAATCTTTTTTGGAGCCCAAGTAATCTAGCAAGATTGTAAGCTTAGTTGCACCCCAGAAAATAATTCCGTAGCATAAGGCTGAGTGTATCCACGAAAAGTATAAGGGCATAAGAATGTTATTAGGTAAATAGTGCAATCTAGAAATTAACCCTTGTCTCTTATTGAGCTTCATTATTAATGTATCACAGTGCTGGTTCCAACTCAAATTGTGTGATAACAATAAGCCTAAGTAATTGAAAGTTTTAACTGAATTTAAAGTGTGATTATCATATAGAATCCGCGTAGAGTTTGGAATGCCCCGTTTGTTATGTTGGAAAAAAAACATAACCTTGGTTTTTTCCGTATTAACTTTCAAGGAGTTTGAATCATTCCATTGCTTTAGGATGTTTAGAGTAGCATTAATATTGGTCAGAAGTTGGCACATATTCGAATTAGAAAACAAAAATGTAGCGTCATCAGCATAGAAAACTGACGGTGTACAAGAAAGAATGTGAGGTAAGTCGTTTATAAAAAGATTGAACAATATCGGAGAAAGTATGGAGCCTTGAGGGACTCCCCTATTTCTTGTAATAAGCTCAGAAGAAAAACCAGAGCATAACAAGTAATATCGTCGATTTGATAATAAACTAGCCAACCACTGCAAAGGAGGGCCACGAATGTTATAAAAAATGGACAACTTATATAAAAGTAAAGCTATAGGGATGTTATCAAATGCTTTGGTGTAGTCCAAAAAAACCGCAGCTACAAATTTATTAGCAGCCATTTCAGATGAGACGAACTCTGTTAATTGAAAACATGCAGTTTCTACATTATGACTAGGGACAAAACCATGTTGGGAAGGGTTGATTAAATTGTGAGAATGGACAAAGCTAGAGAGCCTTAAATAAAAAAGCTTTTCAAATATTTTAGCAAAGATTGATAATGTTGAGATGGGTCGGTAATTTGAAAAGTGTTTCGGAACCCCTTTTTTAAAAATTGGCGCTATTCTGGCTGACTTAAGCATTGTTGGATAAACTCCTGAGCTAACCGACTGGTTGAAAATGTAAGCAATTGGAAAGGAAATAGCCTTCCTGATAGCTATTATAATATCGGCTCGGTGCCCTAATGGATCAGGTGATTTCGTTGATTTAAAATAGTAGATAACATCCTCTACTTCATTTGGTACAGTAGGAATAATAAAAAAAGAGGATTTATTAGAGGGCATACTGTACGGATAATCCTGCTCAAAAGTTTGCTGGGTAAAACCATTAATTGATGTAGGCAATAGGGAGTTCAAAAAGTCGGTGAGCTCGGAGCAGTTAATATGTTTTTGGTTAGAAAATGGATTTGTGAAACTCTTGGAACCAGTGAGTAGATTATTAACTATGTGCCATTTATCTTTAGCTGAATTTAGCCGATTAAACAAAGTACTATAATATTGCTTCTTTACATTATTAATGTTATTTTTCACAAAGTTGGAGTAATTCTTAAAAACTCTAACTGATTCCGAGGACGGGCTAAGTCTTGATCTCCGGTAAAGAAGGTTCTTTCTTTTAATTAAGGCCAATAAATATGGTGTCACCCAGGGCTTTTTTATACATTTAATATTTTTTTTTGATTTGTTATTTGATCTAAAAGTAAAGTAACGTTCGTAACCGATTTGGAATTGCGATAAAAAAAGAGAAAAAAGCTGGTTAACATCGAATTTATCGGAGAGCAAGGAGACCCAATCGGTTAGTAAAAGATAAGATTCGAAAATACTTATTCGCGCTGGAGTAACAATTCTAAAACTAGGCCTTAAATAATGTCTATGAGTACTGGAATCATGTTTATTAAAAATAGTTAATATGGGAAAATGGTCACTAATAGCGACATCGATTGTCACACTAAGAAGTGGCGGTTCAAAATTGGTTAGGCACATATCTATTGCCGAGTAAGTATGATATTGTTGCGAGTAATGGGTATAAGAAGATAATATCGCCAATAAACCCGCCTGCATAGTTAGATCTAAAAAGGCATTTAGTGGAGATGAAGGGTGGCAAAAATCCACGTTAAAATCTCCGATTAAAATTACTGACTTATCTAAGAACTGAGGATCGGAAAGTAATGCAGTTAGAAATGAACAGCAGGAAGAAAACTGTCCGGTTGGGGGACGATAAACTATGATAAAGATATATTTTTTATTTATACTAACTGTTAAAATTTCGTAGTCATTGGTTATGCATGTATATTGGGTTATTATGTGTGGAGTTAGTGACTTTAAAAAATAAAGGCAGACACCTCCTCCACGTTTGTTATTTCTACTAATGGAATAAAAATCGTACCCCGCAATTGGAGGAATTGCATCGGCGTCATAAGCCCATGTTTCAGTAAACATAATTAATGTCGGCGTGAAGCCAATATTTTCCAAAATTATAAGACAGTCATCAAAATTTGTGTTTACGCTCCTAATATTAAGGTAAAAAAAGGAAAGGTTATTAGGAGTAATTGAGTTAGCATTAGCTTTTATAGAGGCGAATAATGCCTCGTTCGTTATAGGCGGAGAAAAATTAATCATACAACAAACAGACTAATATCCCGCCTAGATGTAAGGAAGAAAGATAATAATAATAAATTAGGCCAAACAACTAAACATTTGAGCATCGTAAAAAAAAAGTAGACCATGCAATGTGAAATAATAATAATAATAAAAAAAAAGGAACAGTGTAATTTAACACAAAATATATTAAAATAAAATAAATGTATAGAATGAGAGAGTGCGGCAAAAATAATTTAAAGAGAACTAAGCACTTAAGTGTAAAATCAAATAGAGTTCAAATTGGCCCAATCACGGTGATGAACTTAAAATTAAATCAGCATATTTTATCAAAATCATCAGTACTCGAAAGCAAGATCTTCTTACCCGAGGTGGATTTCGTAAATACACGGCCCGCATAACTCCAGACGCTGCGGGGCCCGAAACGGGCCTTAGCAGCCCGGAGTAGATGGTAACGTTTCGCAGTCAGATCCTCTTGAATGATCACCGAAAATGTCCGGAGCTTGCGTCTGTTTTTGATTATAAGGTCACGGAGACCTGGTGTAATGAGCTTCACGATGACCGGACGAATGGAGCCAGCATTCCGTGGGCCCAAACGATGTATTGCAACCACATCGGAACGTTGTAATGTGACGTCTAGGTTGGAAACCAAGTCGATGAATTTATTCTCTAACTCTTCAGCTGGCTCTTCTGGGAAACAAAAAACACGCAGGTTTGTACGTCTCGAGTGCTGTTCGAGGTCATCTAGATGCCCAGCAATGATATCAACTATTGATTTATTATTCTCAAATAATGTTTTATCGACAAGATCTATTTTATTTTTTAAGTCGATAAGTTCCTTATTCAAAATAACTTGCTGCGTATTGAGTGTTTCCATTTTAGTTGAAAGGGAGGTTAATTCTGTTGACATTTCGGAGAATCTCAGATCCAAAGACTCTATTATTTTAGCAGATATCAAAGCGATCAATGGCTCGATAGAGGTAGCATCTTCTTTCTTAATGTTCAGCTTAATGTTTTCTTTTTTTTAATATTTTTTCTATATTTTTTCATATTTTTCATCTTTTCTCATTGTTCTTCGATTCTACAGAGGTTGAGTCAAAAGTAGCGGCCGACTCGGAGGGGGAGTTAGAGTTTGACGAATTCTGGGCGAAGACCATTTACCACAAGGGTATATCGCAGTTTATTAAGAGAAAAGAGCGGAAAGAAACGCCAGTACGAATTTGAATACCGTATACACTGTGTCACCTGCGTCAGCCAGTATAAAAAATATGGCAGAAAAACTGGTGATGCGCGAGCTCCTTCGTCACTATTGGAAAAAGGGAACCAGTGCGCGAGCAGAGGCCGCGAAAATTTTCAGGGTGGAAGGACAGTATGTGACCAATGAAAGGACAGCACGACAGTGGTTTCCCCGCTTTTCGTCTGGAGACATGAGCTGGAAGATGCGCCCAGGAGCAGAAGACCCAAAGCAGTGGATGACGCAGCCCTACGGCAACAAGTGGAAGCCAACCCAGGCAGCACCACCCGTGGACTAGCGGCGGACATCGCGACATCACAATCGAGTGTGGTTCGACATCTGCACGCCATGGGAAAGGTCAACAGGAGCTGCCAAGTTGTGCCCCACGAGCTGACGCCCGCGCAAGAACGGGCGAAGCACAAAACGGGTGAAGGTGTGTCGTCAAATGCTGGAAAAAACCGAGGTTCTGGCACATCCAACATACAGCCCTGCCAGGGCACCTTCCGACTACCATTTCTTCCGGTCAGTGGCGCACTTTCTGCGTAGACGGCGCTTCACCAATGTCAGTGAGGTTGAAGATTCCGTGCGTGATTTTTTCACCCAGAAATCGGAAGAGTGGTTTCGCGAGGGCATCCACCAACTGGCTGATCATTGGATGAAGACCATCGAGCATGAAGGACTCTACTTTGAAGATAGCAATGAGTGGTTCCTGTCTGGCGCCCATTTACAAATTTGCGCGGTGATCGGCCACTACTTTTGACTCTACCTTTGTATTATATTTTACTTATCATTCGAGTACAGAATTAGAGTAGTGCAAGAGTTTCCTTCTTTGGATTCTGAAAAACGCATTGCTTACTGATAAAGTTTTAAGATTTTTAAGCGCAAGAGATTTACGCCCAAGAGTTTTACTCCATGAAGTTGGACTCTGTTCTTGCGTGTTAACCAGACTGAATAACGTCACTGCTCGCCCGCGCAGGCAACGTATCACGTGGAGCTCTCACGTTGTTCCGCACGTTCCAAAGTTCACACACAACTGCCCCAAGCAGCAATAACAGTGCCATTATATAGTAGAACGCTTCAGAAATTGTTTTAAAAATGTTTTTTCTTCTTATTTTTGACGTAGAACTACGTCCATCAGGGGTGCAGCCGAGGAAAAATTCAGACGCGATTTTTCGTTCAAAAAGTGATGTACATATCTCAGGCTATATCTTTCTATCACTATATCCTACAACTGTGGTCATTATCTCGTTGGAAAGAGGAAGGTTGAGTCTTGAATAATAAGCAAAAATTTCACCAAATGAGCCACTGGGTCAAAAGTTACAGCAAGTTAAAGTTAAGTGAATTTTATGCTCGCCATCGTATTAAAGGAGTGGCGCTGCTGCAGCATATACGTGTGCGGCGTGTATTGGAACTAATTGGAGCTAACCATGGCCTACGAGAAAAGGCCTGTGCAGTTAATATAAAGAAGGCCTGTGCATTAGGTATAAAAACATGGAAACACGAGCGTTTTAAGATAATATCATGAAATCCTGTCATCTGCCGGCGAAATCAGTACATCATCATTTATATAAAATCAGCGACGGTGGACGTTGTCACAACAAAGAAAAAATCTAACAATGAGTTATCTAACAATGGGTTATTTCCCGATTATACAAATGGGTGGGTTCGCTTCTAGTTTTCTATTAAAATATGTTGTAAAATAATAAAATATATATTATTTTAAGCAGATTAATTATTTTAAGAAATGAACTTTGAAGTTTTGTTTTTCTTAAAACAAAACAATAAATCTGACTAAAATAATATATGTTTTCAAACATGTTGGTCTTAGTTGTTTGTAAAAAATAAATATATGGGTCTTTAAAACAACAGTGATTTTACGACATAGAGTCGACGCGTTTCAGCCGTGGCTTTCTTCAGGACTGATTCAGATACGAGGGTTCGAATTAAAAGCATTCATGAACAATATTCTTCGATCTAAGACAGCAAATCGGCAGCGTAAAGCGAGTGGTGTGGAATTTATAGAAATTTAAATAGTGTAGCAGACTGTAAACCTGTCGAGCATCACATAAATGTAAGACGGAGAATGATTGACTATGGAGTTGGCGATTTATGTTTAGTGGACGTTACCTTAAATGGTTCTTCAAAATTTATATTGGGCTCGATATATGTACATCCAAATACTTCACGTTTAGATTTAAAAATGTTATTGTTTTCTGGATTAAAGAAATACACCAACAGCTGCAAGCAAATAGATGAAGAGTTTGAGGTGGATGCGGATATGACTATGATATTGATGGGCGATTTTAATATGGATGCCAAACGAAACGAAGGAGCATTTGAATTTATGAAACATCATTTCAATTTAGACATAGTCCCGACTAACTATCCAAGTACATTGGGAAATACTTACATTGATCTGTCATTTACTAGAAATATAACTCCGAAATTTTTGTCATCTGTTTGTTACTTTTCATATCACAGACCCATTCTTCACAAAATTGTAATGTAATTGAATATAGTAACTTTTTTTTTTTTAAGTTGTTCTTTTTTTCGCAAAAAAATACACACTAAAGGTAACCAATAATAACATACAGTAGTAGTTCTACGCCTTAAAAACCCGCGGCTTTGCCAGTCACCAGAGCCTCCGTCATTTTTTTTTTTTTTGTGAAATAAAAAGGTAAATTATGTAAAAGTAATAATTTACGGATAAACATGGTGTGTTATATAAGTTTTCTATTGCCGCTTGTGACATATTTGTCAATGAATTGTAATAATTTTTTTTTTGAATTTTGCTAATGTCAATTTTAAATTTTATTTTAAAATGTTATAGCTTTGTTGTTAAATTTGACTACAACAATGATACGTGATTACAATAAGCAGTTTGTTGTTGTAGTAGCTTTTCTTGGTAAATGTGCAATTATTCCTTACATATTACTACAGATTCTTCATGATTACATATTGATTACATATGATTACATATAAATATGTTACTATTAGTGGAAAAATTATTATTATACTAGTTGATGTCATGGAGAAGATCATAACCAACGATGAGTTTGGATATGACCTAGGGACAGTCGACATAATAATGCACAAGCTTGAATTTTGATGAAAATTCAGTGAATGTCTTCTTGTACCAGTATTTGACTTCGATGCTTTTGACATGTCTGCTGAAGATTTTTAAGAAGACTATATTTCTGAAGCCACATAGGGTAGATTACAGATAATTGACACTTTAAGACATTACTCTAAAACAAAATTATGTACGTAAATCACATAGCGTTTTGAAATTCTTCTAGTTATTACCATTAAATTATAAATATGTAATCTTATTATATCTTTAAACAATTATTATATCTTTAAAAGCTATTAAGATATTAAATTTTTTCCTAACTAATGCACGAATCACCAGTAGTTGACAGTTAATGCACCAGAAGTTGACAGACAAGTTCACCACTAATTGACAATATTTTAATTACACATTTTTTTATACTGGGTGAATACAAAAGTCTGAACCCCCCTTTTATGTTTTGAACCGAAGCAGATATGTCAATTTTGATGAATCCAATGAATAGGAAGTTGGGGATGGCCTATCCCTGGTGCACTTTTCATCATCCCAAATATGCAAATTAGGACACATGCAAAAAAATTATCTCAAAAACGGTAAGGGATAGAGAAAAAACACAATTGCAAACTTGTTCAGCATAAAAAAACCAAAAAATCATCCAAATCGGACCAACCAATCACCCACAATCACGTGGTGAACTGTTTGTAGCTTACAAACAGTCACACAGCACAAGGAAAACTGAATTTTTGATATTTCCACCATGTAAAGCATGCAAGTCAAAAAATTAACATAAATTACCATACTCACATTCACTTTCACTCGGAAAAGCAAATAAAAGGCATGTTTCAGCACACAGAAGTCAGAACAATTCCAGGATGGCAAGCTACACTGTTCCGGAAATGGTCAACATGATCTTCTGCTTCGAAGAGGCAAGGAGAAACCTACATGCTGCAGTTAGGTTGTATCGAGACAGATACCCTAACGAACGCCATCAATCTCGTCAAACAATGCGTCACATTATTCAAAGATTCGAGGCTACAGGGAATGTTAATGCAGAACGAGGACGACCAAGGGCACAAGGCGACGAATATACAACAATACTAGTTCTGGCTGCAGTTGCTGCAAATCCCCACGCAAGCAGCAGAGCAATTGCTGCAGATGTTGGGTGCTATCAGAGAACTGTTCTCAAAATTCTACACGCACATCATTTTCACTCATACCATATTCATTATCACCAGGAGTTACTGCCATTGGATTATGTTGCTAGGGCCGCCTTCTGCAACTGGTTACTTACTTGCCTGGATGACAATCTAAACTTCATTCATGAGGTGTTGTGGACAGAGGAAGCCGAGTTCACCAGGGATAGAGTTATCAACAGGCACAACCATCATCATTGGGCAGACGAAAATCCACGATGTCTGCGAGAAGCAACTCATCAAGTGAACTGGAGAATCAATGTGTGGTGTGGATTGTACAATGACACTGTGGTTGGACCGTATTTTTACGATGGAACACTGACTGCATAACGCTACCGGGCTGAAATTCTCAAAGTGGTAGTCACAGACTTCATTGACAATTTGCCATTGGCCTTGAATCAGCGCACGTGGTTTCAGCATGATGGAGCTCCTCCACATTACGGGTTGGTCGTTCGCGAGCGTCTAAGTGAGATGTTTGGACAACAATGGATTGGCCGTGACGGACCAGTTCGTTGGCCACTCCGCTCCCCTGATTTTACACCACTTGACTTTTTCTTGTGGGTATACCTGAAGGACAAGGTTTATGCTACACAGCCCGCCTCACTGGAGGATATGGTTCAACGAATCCAGGAAGCATGCCGAGGAGTGACACCAGCCATGCTTGCTGATGTTTTGGCGTCAGTTAGGTTCCGTGCCCAATTGTGTTATGGTGCCCACGGTCGTCACATCGAGAATTTTGTTGACTGTTTAAACTTTTTTTAAACTGTTTGAAGTAACTTGTTTGTGCAGTGTGACTGTTTGTAAGCTACAAATAGTTTACCACGTGATTGTGGGTGATTGGTTGGTCCGATTTGGATGATTTTTTTTGTTTTGTTTGTTTTTTTATGCTGAACAAGTTTGCAATTGGTTTTTTTTTTCTATCCCTTACGGTTTTTGAGATAAATTTTGAATGTCCTAATTTGCATATTTGGGATGATGAAAAGTGCACCATGGGATAGGCCACCCAGAACTTCCTATTCATTGGATTCATCAAAATTGACATATCTGCTTCGGTTCATAAAATAAAAGGGGGGGTTCAGACTTTTGTATTCACCCTGTATATTTTTACAAAAAAAAAATGACACCATTTAAAAGTAGCTGATGAAATCAAGCATTTTTATGAAAGTGTTAATATTTCACATTAACTAAAATTGTGCTTTTTAAAACTTTAGTTGTTCATATAGGTCATTTATCTTTTTTTTCCCTTTGAAATAATAAATAAAATCAATCCACTCCCAAGTAGAGTACAAGGTGCATATACCGGGTGTCCCAAAAATGACTAATGGATTTTGAAAATCAATAAAAAAAAAAGACGGAATGCGATAGATATGTATCGTTTGCAGCCTTATGCTTAGGAAATCAGGGAATTTTATCCCACCAAATTTCAAATTTTGTTAACATTTCTACCAAGAGATGGCGCTGCAGGCGATCTGTAACAGGTATAGTTAAACGGATGTGACACGTTTGAACGGATGTCTGCAAATGTTTGCCTGAGACTGCGCCACGTTTTGCAGCAAATGGGGGTTACATTGAAAATGTCATTGTTTAGTTTTTTGCAACAGTCCTTGCAACATTTTCATACCGGTTTTTATTTTTTCATAGTTTTCAGCCTTTTCTGACTGTTTTTTTATTGATTTTCAAAATCCATCAGTCATTTTTGGGACACCCGGTAAAATGAAGGTGGCTTTCCAGTAGTGCAATATCATCAGATCTTTGCCAACAAATTGCTCGTAGAAAAACTTGATTGTTCTTCTACTTGCAAAATTCATCCAATTCACCTTATGCTACTTCTTATCATAGTAAACAGAATATTTTGTAAGATAACTTATTATGAGCTATCTGTTGATCGTCTCTGTGACAAGACTCAGGACCAATAAAAAGAATCGGCGAATTGGGCCTAGAAAATTTATGTCCATGTTTCCCTATTATTATTACCCTACATTCTATATCACATTAGTATATTTTTGTTCGTTTATTTTAAACACAGAAATTTTCAATAATTGACAGGTTATGTCAATTACTAGTGACACTACATATAAGGATTGTAGTAGCTGACGGTGGATTAAAATAGTTAATATTTTACTTCTACTAAAAGTATTGGCCACTGATCACATAAAACGGTTCACGTAACATTAATAACAAATATTCCATAACATTCATGAAATAAATTCAAATAATCAAACTCTCGCGTAGTAGTTCATTATAAGTTTTTTTTTCGATTCGGTAAGGCATTGAACAATCAACGTGTGTTTGCGGCCATAATAGGCAACCGAACGATCGCTTGGTGGCGCACTAAATTACACTTGGTGAGCAGCCGAGGAACTAGCATCGGGACTGCGCTTCTTTTTAACTAATATTCGCGTTGTAAAGTTTCACACTTTTGAATGTAAATAAACATAATTAAAGCTATGAAATGAAATTTAATGATATTAAATTACTCCCTCTTTCATTGTTCAATGAATGATTTAGCTCTTTTTCAATTTTTTATTTTAATTTCAAAAATGTTTTATCTATATAATCACCAGGATAAGTTCGACAAACAAACTTTTTATTTTTTATTTTTAATTCATTTATGCTTTATTTTAAATCTTCGGTATTTAACAAATGTGGAATAACCAAAAATATAATAAATGATCATTTCTACACATTATTTTATCTCTTTTTTTTTTTAACCAAAAAAAAATGTTTGATTGTTAATGTCTGCATTAAAAAGTGCAAAATGAATGTAAACAGGAATTACTTTAATATCATTTGCAATTAGGGATGTTAATAATTAATTTTATTTACCAAAATTTACCTAAAAAACAAGCTCAACACCTTGTGGATAAGTGGACTTGCCTAGATTGCGGAGATATCCTAACCTGTCAAGTTCTGGCAGAAAGTCTGAGTTAAGTGATCACTCTTTTACTTCATCTAATTCTTTATCTCCTATTAAACACGGCAAAAATGCTGAATTAAGTGCCCAGAGAAACACTGAATCTGGCAGTTTATAGTTATCGATATTAACAAAAATATTCAAAGTCAGAATAAAGATCTCCACTTGAAAATTGATAAGTTATTAAATTTATTATCAATGTCCGATGTCAACACCAGCGAAATGGATAGTATGAATCCATTACCAACTTAGGCTAAAAAGGCAAAAAACACTGGATCGAATACTTTCTACCCACAACGCCCAATTAATGAGATAGTCACACAAATTGTAAATCCAGAACTGATGTTATCAAACGGAACATTCAATAAACCAATGAATGATGGTTCTGAATCAAAAAAGAAAAACAAAACCATTATTGTTGGAAATTCGACCGATACCTCTCTTAAAGCGAGAACAATTAACTCTGAACGGAATCATGTAGATAGATTTTTCATATCCAAGTTATCCGCCGATACTGAGGTTACACAATTGAAACTTCACATTCATAAGTTTATAGAAGCACATTTAATTCACGAATGCTACAAACTTAAGACTCGATATAACACATATTCTTCTTTTTACCTATCGATAAATAAGTCTTCATCAGAATCAATTTTAAATCCTAAAAACTGGCCAATCGGAACTTTTGTAACTCAATTTTTCGGGAAGCTACATCGGAATCAAATTTTTGGTATGGAGGATGCCTAACATTCCCTTAATAATGAGCATTAATTTATATGATTTCAATAAGCTACTATCGGCCCATCTTGATAATTTTTCAATTTTCCTACCGAATACGAGAAGTTTACAGGAAATTAATGGTTTATCTCAATAATTTGGATACTCTACCTTCCATTTTGTCATTTACTGAGACCTGGACTTCTTCTAATATTTCTCTTCCTTCAATAAGCGGTTATCGAACTTACTCTATATCTCGATCAAATAAACGTGGCGGTGGTATTGCCACTTATGTCAAAAATGAATTTAAGTCGTCCTTCGATACTGCCCTATCGGAAATGAATATTGATTATGAATTGTTGACAATTCATGTTGATAATTCCTACAGTGTTACCACGGTTTGATATTTTCCTTTCCACAATCAGACACATGACTAAGGTATAATTATCAACCACACATATCACTCTGAAAATATTTATTTTCATTGTTCTCAATAAAATACTGTACCTTTCGGTCTTCCATTTACGAAACGGAAAAGAGTAAAATAGACAACTTTCCAATTTTTGAAGTGTTTTATATATTTATTCTACAACGCAGCAATTATTTGTTTGTTTGGTTGTACTTTGCCCAATACTTCCATTCTAATTGGAATATACAAGCTACACATGCAAAATATACACAGTACAGTAGGTAAGAATTCCTGAAGTGGGCCCCTCAAAAACAAACATGTCGTATAATTTAATACTTTTATTATAATTTGGCAGTAAGCACATTTTAATTTGTTAAAATTATTTTTTAAAATTTTTTAAAACACATGGATTATTAAAATTCCCAAAATATTTTAGAAAAATTTCCATTTGTTAAAAAGTTATAAACAAATACATTTTTTTGGTAATTTTTTGTTTAAAAAGTCATATCTCAAGCTAATTTTTCAATTCTCTTTAAAATTTTAAAGATAACAAGTACGGATATATATTAAGAGATGGACGAGACACAAGAACCCTGGAATACAATAAATAATAGTTATTAATTAAAAACACAAATTAAATAAAAAATAAGATATAATAAACAAAAACAATTAATCATAATCAAAATAAACTTCAGGATAATTCTCTAATATTCTATTTGCTTTTAGAGAATTATCCTTTTTTGCTTTGATAAAGGATAGTCTCTATCCGAAGCGTCAGCTTTTTATTTTGATTTTGGTTAATTATTTTTGTTTATTATATCTTATTTTTTATTTAATTTGTATTTTTAATTAATAACTATTATTTAAAGATAACAAGTACAAAGTATATATTTTATAATAAAACATAAAAGAATGAGAAAAAATGTTTTTGTGTAAAAAAATAAATCATTAAAAAATATTTTTTAATATTCTCAATCGAATTCAACAATTTTGAAAAAAACTTGTTGAGTATATAAGAGCCTTTCTTTGATATTCTAAAATATTAAGGGTGTAATGTCAAATTTTCCTGGGCTAACCCAACTAGACAAAAAATTCCAGTGCGAGTACTTTAAAGAATTCTTTTCGTTTTTCCAAAGTGAATACATACTTTATTAAGGGTTTTTCATTTATATTCGAATTCAGATATGCAAAATTTCATCAAATAAACAGCTCGAGCAATGCCGGATATATCAGCTACTCGTTAAAAAATACAGATTCAATGTGCTTTTTCAAAATTGTTGACATTGATTGAAAACATAAAAAAATATTCATTTTTTAATAAAATTTATTTTCTTTTTACACATAAAATTTTTCTTCTCATTCTTTTATGTCTAGTTCTGGAATATATACTTTTTACTTGTTATCTTTAAAATTTCAAAGAGATTTGAAAAAATTTAGCTTGAAATATGATTCTTTAAACAAAAAGTACCAAAAATAATTATTTGTTTATAATTTTTTAACAAATGGAAATTTTTCAAAATTATTTTGGTAATACTTTATTAAGTACCAAATTATAATAAAAGTTTTAAATTTCATGACATGTTTGCTTTTGAGGGGCCCACTTCAGGAATTCTTACCCACAGGCTTCCTTGTTAACGCTTTATGCTCTCCCGACTCTAGTTTAAGATTTTAACACAGTGGCGCGCATGTTGGGATTAGTTTCTCATCGTTCGGGTGCCAATAGGGAGCAAAGTCTTAGTTTTTTGCTGTTTTGGGAAGCCTAATACAGTATTTAATACGAGGTGGCAACATCAGTTCCTTTTCTTTGCCTCGTTACTTTATTAAAAGCCTTTAAATCGTGAATTGTCAATTACTGGTACACTGTCAACTACTGGTACATCTACCCTATGCATTTGATGGGTACCTGATCCAACTCCTGATATGGCTATTTTACAGGACTATAATAAAGAGATATTATTCATATCTTTTGGCGAGGCCAACGAGATAACAAGGCTTGGAAGGGGAAAAGTCACCTGACCATCGAGGTGCTAGCAATAATCACACCTTAAATATTCTCGGTTACATCTATAAATATAACTAGCAGAGGACCCGGCGTTGCCTGGGATAATAACATTTGTAGGTAAACGGAACAATCTCCAAAGATTAAATTATAACTCCAAATAGGTTAAATAAACCATTAAGGAATGACATAACCAAGTACCGAAAGGTTAAACTAAACCATTCGCGGAAATATATTTTTAAACAGCCCTATGTTAACGTTGTAATTTCTAATGGACCATAAAGATACCATTACACCACGTACCTTTGAGCCAACTTCGACTATCAATAATTTTACGTTATATTCATTCATGACACAACATTCCAAGTCGTTTGATATATTACATGCCATATCTTATCATTGAAAATATTTGAGGGTGTCATAAGGGTACCATTAAAGCACGTGCCATTGTTTCGATTTCAAACATTTTCAAAATGGTTCTTTTCCGGAACCATATTTATTAATTGTCGAAATAGTAATTTATATCCGCGTCTATCTCGTCATTACGATTTCTTTGATATGTTACTTAATATATCTCTCCATTGAAAATTGCTAGGTGGGGTCGTGAATGTACCATTTGTGGACGAGCTATTGAAACTATCTAGACAATATTTGTGATTGGTTCGTGCCATGTACCGTATTCATCGATAGAGGAAATTAGTAACGAATAACCGCTTCTATCTCGTAATTACGATTCGTTCGATATATTCCTGAATATATCTTCCCATTGAAAATTGTTTGGCGGAAAAATTGAGGTACCATTTGTGCACGTGCCAAGGAACACATTAAGATGATAATTGTGATTGGGTCATGCCATGAACCATATTCATCGACTGACGAAAACAGATTTCGAAAATCTTTCATAGCCTCGGAGGAGTTAGAGTTACGGACAGACAGACGCGTTTCCCCACACTGATAGCATAAAGCACCTTTCGGTACTTAATAATAACTCAGTCAATACAACACAGAGCGAAGGGACTATCCAATCTTAGAAAAATCCGAAAAACAGAAATTCTATAGGTGACATAAGCTACCTGGACTTTGTTTAAACTCTTCTTGACCTGCCTCAGATTTAAATGATATCCATCTTCACGACCGGGGAACATCCAAGTTTTTCTTGCCCTTGATGTAGAAGTTCTTATACCCTATTGCTCTATTCGAAACTCCCGTTGCTCAGATGTTTCCAATACTCATATAGCATTTCTCTTTTTGCTGCAGAGTTTCTGTGATCAATACTCGTTCTTTCTCTTTCCTTTCTAGGCGCATATATTTTTTCAGTCGTCTGGAAGTTTAATAGGGAACTCAAGAAAGACACGTGTTACTCCTTTTCCTCCTCTATAAACGCTGCCTTATTTATGTCCTGTCACTGCTTCATCATTTTATGATCCGTATTAATAATTCTTAGAAACAAACGTTCAATCATCGCATTATCAGCATCTCAGTTTCCAAAATATTCGCATTCACACAGAATATAGGCAAGATGTATTTTAATGAAATGTTTGGATCTGCTATGCTACCAAATAAGCTAGGTGATAACCCCGGCGTGGCTCAGACTCTTTGTTTTTTTGATTAAATTTTGCAATATCTTAAAAATAAACACATGCAAACGCTTAGAATTATTACAGTAAAAATTCGTAATGAAAATTCGAAATTTTTTTTTTTAAATGTTCACAATGGATGAACCTCTCCATATATGCCACTGCTAGTCTAAATAATTTCGTAGTCACGTAATCTTACTTTAGATGTTGCAATTCCCACTCTGCTCCTGATGTCTTGAAGCAAAACTTGGCTATTCATCACATTTTATAGTCTAACGGTCGCCGATTCTTCTATTGGCATGCTTACCATTTGCTTTACACAGCATGGAGCTAAAGGAGTGCTTCCTCTGTCGTCTTTCCACTCTTTCTCAATAGTCTGCTAACTCTCCATGATCTCCAGTTACTGGTCGTTTTTAAAGATTTTCAAGAAATTGTTAAGTACTATGAACTCTCACTTCTAATAATAGCCTGGATAACAGGAATTCTATGCATTGTTACAAATTGAAACTTAGTTATATTCACGGTATAAGAAGGAAAAGTAGTAAGATGATACCACGTGACCATGTGACAATCTTGTCCGTGGTTACTTCCATTGGCGTGTGGCGGCGCTACACACAAGGAGACCAGATTCCTAAGCCACAGACGGTGGAAAGCAATGGAGACTTTGTGAAACGGACGTCATTTTCAATAACCGTTTAGTCTATTAAATAGCGTTAGATTTTATGCTCATTTTAAAAGTTATGTATTCAAGCTTTGTCCTGTGTGGTTATAAATGAGATTAATAACGTCAAACTATTAAAATCGTATTCAGAATGAGCACTACTACTCTTCCTCAAACCAATGTTGAGTAGAAATTCAGTAATATAGAATTTATATTCAACAATGGTCTTGAACAAGCACTCATCCTGAATACGGGCTTTAGTGTTTCGTTTTACAATCTGCAAATTTATGAATGGAAATAATATCGCCGAATAATGTGCACTTTATATAAAGCTTACATCATGTTAGCATGTATATTAATTGATACTTCTTAAATGCCACCCGAACCAGACAAGTGATCAAGCTTTTTACGATGTGCTTTTTAAGTTTACGATACGGACACAAATCCACCGAAATTAGAAAAATTTTCCCATGTTACGTTATGTCATTAAGTATATTGTAAAGAGGAGAAAAGAGGTGACGATTGCTGGCGAAAATTGCGCGAATAAAAGAAAGTGGCTGAGGGTGACGACATAGGAGCGAAATGGAGCGGCGACAGATTATCGTAGTCGTCATCTGTTAATTTTGTGACTATCATGCTATCTTCACGTAAGCGTCGATGTTTTTTTTGTTATTAAAAAACTCTTTATTATCACGTTATTATTACGCAACTGTTCGTACGTAAAATTATTAAGACGTAAAAAAAAGGAAAAAACAAACATTTTTTAATTATTAAAGAAATTTTAAAGGAGAATTTAAAAATTTATACGAACAGTTGCGATCGGTTGAGGGTTAGCAGAGGCTTGCTCCTCTAATTATTAGTAGACTATTAAAGATAAAAGATATGATATAAAAACTTCCCTTTTGGAAGCCAAAGCCACTTTTTAAAAAGTCCTGGAAACGGCCATGGTGCCACTCAAAATTACGAGCCTTAATGTGTCTTAATAGTAGCTTTATAAAACACCAAGGTCAATCATTCCTCACCTTTAATATTGGATTTCATAAACACAAGAACTTCAATTTCATTCACTTAGAATTATTAATAATCAAATGTAATATAAAATTTTTTTATAAAAACTTAATATGATTATGAAATACTTTATTACTCCTTTCAATATGTTTAATAAACTTTATTCTGAAAATCAACATGTGAGTCATTTAATTTCATGACATATTTTTAATGTTCACTAAAAATTTTTCTTCACGATTAATCAGATACGATGATTTATAAATTTTAAGTTTACTATGAAATTTCTTAACAATAATGTTAGCATAATAATACGACAGAATTGAAAGTTAATGAAATTTTTAAAATTATAATTTACTCATAAGCATCCCATTCATTTGAATGACAAATATTTATAATACAAGAAGGCCTACATGTTTTATCTCAAAAGCTATTTTTTCTTCTAATTGAATTTCTAAAAAAATTAATTTAACCTTAAAATCAGCAATTACGTAAATATACAGAAGAAAACGAGCAATTCCCTTACAGATATGAGAAAAACGGCCTCCCCTGCAGCAGCGCCTTCTGCAAACGACGGACAAAATTAAAATCATCTCTCAACAATGCTTCCATTGTTTGTGGGATTACCTTTATTTCTTATAACGTGGTTATATTGCACCAATTTTGCCTTGCATTGTTGGTCAAGAGATATATATTATTGGTCCGTGCAGAGTGTTTATTATGAATTGCGTGTTGATACCGATGTTGATGCTTATTGTTGCACAAACTTAGCCTTGCATTGTTGGTCATGAGATATTTCTTCTAAATATGCCCTGCCATCATTATGAATATCTATATATTATCAAAAATTATTATTTTTTCAAAATCTGAGGTAGACAGTGACCTTCTGCATGCTTGGAAGGTCAAGTATACAAAATTTCATCAAGTTCGGAATAAAACTGTAGATTTGTATAAAAAACAAACCCACAAACACACAAGTATTATTGTTTACTAGAAGAGGTACCCGGCGTTGCCCGGGATAATTACACTTGCACA
>JAHWFO010025224.1:508825-542304 GCA_023313115.1 Rhysida immarginata
ACTTCTGAATCTAAATAGACAATCCTGAACGCGAATAATAAAACAGCCCATTTGCATAAATAATCTGAATATTCAAATTCTAGCTAATTAATTCTCAAAACCTTACACCACTAATTCCGAATAAGAACATTTCGCGTCCCTGGGGTTGCAGGGGTAAATTTTGAAAATTTTAATATTGTAGGGGTAGGAGTTAAACGCCATGTGTTATTTAGAAAGTTTTAGAGCATCATGTAAAATTTGGGTTTAGCAAAAAACCCGGTGAAAAAATCCCATGCCCTGCAACCTTTATCGAGTGGGTAATGTGAAAGGTATGGCAGGCCGATGTGGACAAAAACCATACTTATTAGAAAAAAGTAGGGCCTACATTTGGAAAATTAATGAGAATGAATGAGTCGTTATCCTGGAAAGCTAATAAACTCGACCGGGCTTTTCCCCCCAGGAAAAACATTATGAAATTTGAAAACTGTACATGGGAAATGGGAAATGTTTTTGTCTGCATTTGCTAGCCATACCGTTCACTTTACCCACTCGATAAAGGGCAGGGGATTTAAGATTTTTTCACCGGATTTTTTGCTAAACGCACATTTTACATGATGCTCTACAACTTTCTAAATAACACATGTGGTCTAACCCCCTACCCCTACAAAATTAAAATTTTCAAAATTTTTCCCTTCACCCCCAGGATCGCGAAATGATCTTATTCTGAATTAGTGGGCATAAAAACGGATAATATTTATAAGAGAAAAGAACGAGACACAGAAACCCTGGAATACAATAGATAATATAATATATAATATTAGAAATGAAAAAATAAATACAATACTAATATTAGTATTGTATTTATTTTTTTCATTTCTAATATTATATATTATATTATCTGGGCATAAAAACCAAATAATCAATATTCATTTCCCCCCAATCTGTTCCCCTTGAGTCGTTATTTGGACCTAAAAACGGGACACCAATTATGAAACACCCTGTATAGAAGACTAGCAGAGGACCCGGCGTGGCCCGGGATAATTACACTTATAGGCAAGCAGAAAAATCTCAAGATGTTAAATTGAAACTCTAAAGTGGTTAAATAATAACTCAATCAATAAAACACATAGCGAAGGGACTATCCATTCCATGAAAAATCCGGAATTCTAGGTGATATAATGGGAATTTATTGAAACTCTTTTTGACCTGCCTCAGATTAAAATGATATCCATCTTCACCACTGGGGAACATCACTGTATGTTTAAGATTCAACTTTTTCTTTCCTTTGACGTAGAAGTTCTTATAATCTCTTGCTCTATTCGAAACTCCCGTTGTTCAGATGTTTCCAATACCCGCATAGCTTTTTCTGTTGAAGCTGCAGAGTTTCTACGAACAATGCTCGTTCTTTCTCTTTCCTTTCCAGACAATTTTTTGCCAGTCGTCTGGAAGTTTAATAGGGAACTCAACGGAGACACGTGCGAACTTTTCCTCGTCAATAGATGCTGGCTTATTAATGGCCTGTCACAGCATCATCATTTTATGCTCATTATTGGTAATTTTTGGAAAAGAGCGTTCTATCATCGCTTTATCAGCATCTCAGTTTCCAAAATATTCACATTCACGCAGTATATAGTCAAAATGTATTTTTAAGAAATGTTTGGATCTACCAAATTTATGGTAGGTCTTAATCCCGGCGTGGTTCAGACACTCGTTTATTAAATTTTGCAATATCTTAAAAATAAACACATTAAAACGCTTATAATTAATACAGTAAAAATTCATAATGAAAACTCGGGAAAAAAATTTTTAAATGCTCATAATGGATGGACCTCTCCATGTATGCCACTGCTAGCCTAAATAATTTCTTAGTCATGTAATCTTACTTTAGATATTACCCTTGATGTTGTTGCAATTCCCACTCTCCATGTCTTGAAGCAAAACCTGGCCATTCATCACTTTGAGTAGTATAGTAGTGGTCACCATATCTTCTATTTACTTGCTAACCGTTTGCTCAATACAGCACGGAACTAAAGGAGTGCTTCCTCTGTCATCTTTCCACTCTTTCTCAATAGTCTGCTAACTCTCCATTATCTCCAGTTACTGATCATTTTTAAAGATTTTCAAGAAGTTGTGAAGTACTAAGAACTCTCTTTTCTAAGAAAAGCCTGAATAACAGGAATTCTATGCATTGTTACAAAATGAAACTTATCTATATTGCACAAACTTTACCTTGCATTGTTGGTCATGAGATATTTTTTATTAATATGCCTTTCCATAACCATGAATATCAATATTTTATCAATAATTATAATTTTTTCGTAATCTAAGGTAGACAGTTACCTTCCTCATGCTGTGAAGGTCAAGTATGCAAAAATTCATCGGTTACGTTAAGCCTATACCCCAAATGTAACGATCTGGGAGACAAAATACTTGGCCTTACCCTGGGTCATTCACTGCTTCAAATGTCGTTATTAAATTTGGCCCCTGTTTGAAATGTGACCCATTGTCTAATAAGATTGGAATAAAACTGTAGATTTGTATAAGAAACAAGCAGAAAAAGAAGCTGAAGGATGTTTGTGGGTTTGTCGGTGGGTTTGTTTGTTTGAGTTATTATTAAACCTATTTATAGTTTTAATTTACCCTCTCGAGATTTTTCTGCTTACATATAAGTGTAATTATCCTGGGCGATGCTAGGTCCTCTCCTAATGTTTCTATATATATAAAGAAGAATGCTTGTGGGTTTGTGGGTTTGTTTCTTATATAAATCTATATTCCGTTCTTGATAAAATTTTGAGTACTTGATCTTCAAACCATGAGGAATGTCAGTTTTTATCTCAGATTCCGAAAAAATAATATTTATTGATAATAAATCGATATTCATAGTTATGGCAAGGCATATTCATGTGAAATATCTCATGACTAGCAATGCAAGAACAGGTATCAACAATGGTATCAACACGCAATTAACAAACACTCTGCACGGACCAACAATATATATCTCTTGACCAACAATGCAAATAAAAGTTTCTGCAACAATAGGTATCAACAATGGTGTCAACACGCAATGCACCAACACAATGCAAGGATCAACAATATGTTTCATGACCAACAATGCAAGGCAAAGTTTGTGCAATATAGAATTCAATGCATAGAATTCCTCTTAGTCAGGCTTTTCTTAGAAAAGAGAGTTCTTAGTATTTAACAATTTCTTGAAAATCATTAAAAATGATCAGTAACTGGAGATAATGAGTGAAAGACGATAGAGGAAGCACTCCTTTAGCTCCGTGCTGTATTGAGGAAGTGGTAGGCAAGTAAATAGAAGAATCGGCGACCGCTAGACTACACAAAGTGATGAATGGCCAATTTTTGCTTCAAGACATCGAAAGAAGAAAGGAAATTGCAACAACATCAAGTGTGCATCTAAAGTAAGATTACGTGAGTAAAAAATTATTTAGACTAGAAGGCATCCTTGGAGAGGTCATATCCATTGTGAGTTTGTTCTGTTTACCTACAAGCGTAATTAACCTGGGCAACGCTGGGTCCTCTGCTAGTTATGTATATAGAAAAATAAGTATGTTTGTCTGTGGGTTTGTTTGTATTTTATATAAATCTACAGTATTATTCCGATTTTGATGAAATTTTGCATACATGACCTTCATAGTATAAGTCGGTTACTGTCTACCTCAGAATTCGAAAAAATAATACTTATTGATAAGAAATCGATATTCGTGATTATGACAAAGCATATTAATCAAAATAACTCGGAACCAACAATGCAAAGCAAAGTTTGGGGAACAATAGTTATCAACACGCAATTGATAAACACTCTGCAAGGAACAACAATATATATCTCATGACCAACAATGCAAGGCCAAGTTTGTGCAATATAGAAAGTTTCAATTTCTAACAATGCATATAATTCTTGTAATTCATGCTTTTCTTTGAATGGAGAGTTCTTAGTATTTAACAATTTCTTGAAAATCTTTAAAAATGGTCAGTACCTGGAGATAATGGAGAGTTAGCAGAATATTAAGAAACAGTGGAAACAACGATAGAGGAAGCACTCCTTTAGCTCCGTGCTATATTGAGCAAATGGTAAGCATGGAAATTGAACAATCGGCGACCGCTAGACTACAAAATGTGATGAATGGCCAAGTTTTGCTTCAAGACACCGAGAGAAGAGTGGAAATTGCAACAACATCAAGTATATATCTGAAGTAAGCATACGTGAGTAAGAAATTATTTAGACTATCAGTGGGATTCTTGGAGAAGTCTATCCATTGTGAGCCTTTAAACCGAGTTTTCATTAAGAATTTTTACTGTATTAATTTTAAGCGTCTTCATGTGTTTATTTTTAAGATATTTTAAAATTTGATCAAAAGAAACAAAGAATCAGAGCCACGCCGGGGTTATCACCTAGCTTATTTTGTAGCATAGCAGATCCAAACATTTCATAAAAATACATTTGGACTTTATTTTGTGTTTTTTGTACATATTTTGAAAACTAAGATACTGATAATGCGATGATTGAACGGTGGTTTTTTTGAATACTGAGCATAAAATGATGGAGTGACAGGACATAAACAAGGCAGCATCTTAAGTCCAGTCTTGTGGACGTGTCTCCCTTGAGCTCCCTATCAAACGTCCACTGACTGGCAAAAATTTATGTGCCTGGAAATGAAAGAGAAAGAACGAGTATTGGTCAGAGAAACTCTGAAGGTAAAACAGAATAAGCTATACGAACAATGGAAACAACGGAAGTTTCGAAAAGAGCAAGAGGGTATAAGAGCTTCTACGTCAAGTGCAAGAAAAAGTTGGGTCTAAAGTATCCAGTGATGGTCCTGGGTATATAAACTGAGGCAAGTCAAAAAGATGTTAAATAAAGTCCCGGTATATCACCTTGAATTCCTGTTTTTTTGGATTTTTTCTTAGAATGGATCGTCCCTTAGAATGGATGTGTTATTGATTGAGTTATTATTTCACAAATTTGGAGTTACAATTTAACTTTTTGCGATTGTTCTGTTTAGATAAATGTGTAATTATCCCGGTCAATGCCGGGTTCTCTGCTTGTTTGTAATACTGTTGCTTTGATCGATGGCTATAATTTATAATTAGTTTTACACAAATTTTGTGGGGATGTCTTCTGGTTGGAATTTTAGGAAGTCAGTCATATTATATTTTTGTTTTTTGAACAATAGTAACTGGCAAAATAATATGTGTCGTGAATAGTATTCCTATTGTGATTGTGTAGATTGTTGGGGTTGAGTTGTGATATTTGATACTTATACAACCTGTTCAACAGTAATGGTTGTCTAGGTTGGCAACACGCTTGTAGTGTATTTAACTACATAGTTTAGTCACTTACGTTGTAACCAATGATATGGGTAACATGTATTGTGGTGGATTAATTGGCATTCTTAATTAAATTTGATAACTTGCTGAAGATGTTTATGCATAGATATAACTCGAGGTTATTAGTGGTCACAAACTAATTATAGTTTGGATTGTAATATATAGAAAATTAGCAAAATAAACAAGTGTAACAACGCAATCAATAATGTTTCTTGTTGTTTTAAAACATGATGAAGTAATTTAATGAATATGCCATGTTGGTTTTACTATTTGTAGTTGAATTTATTCAAATTTTCCCGAAATCTTTCTATAAATATAAAGAAGGATGTCTGTTTGTATGTTTGTTTCTCATGCAAATCTACAGTTTTATTTCGAACTTGATGAAATTATGCATACTTGACCTTCAAACCATGAGGACAGTCACTGCCTACCTCAGATTTCGGAAAAAATATAATTATCAATAAAATATCGATATTCATGGTTATGGAAGGGCATATTAATTAGAAATATCTCTTGTCCAACAATGCAAGGCAGTGTTTGTGCAACAATAGGTATCAACAATGGTATTAACACGCAATTCACAACATTCTGCACGGACCAACTAATATATATCTCACGACCAACAATGAAAGGAAAAGTTTCTGCAACAATAGGTATCAACAGTGGTGTCAACACGCAATTCACATTACGCTCGGACCAGCAACAGCTATCTCATGACCAACAATGCAAGGCAAAGTTTCTGCAACAATAGGCCCGTCGTGTTCGCATCAACAATGGTCTCAATGCGCAATTCACCAATAACAATGAGCACAAAATTATTCAAAGAATTATAACAATGAACATAAAATGATGATGCAATGACAGAACATTCGTTTCCAAGAATTATTAATAATGAACAGGAAATGGATATAATAGACGATATAGATAGGGCAGTTTCTCTTGATCAGGCAAAGGAGGTACACGTGTCTTCCTTCAGCTCCCTAACAAGCGTTCAGACGATTGGGAAAAATGTGTGTGTTTCCTTGTGTATGTGTGTAGGTTTACCTACAAGCGTAATTATCCCGGGCAACGCCAGGTCCTCTGCTAGTCTCTCTATATACAAGGTGATTTACATCGAATGTAAAATACTTAAAGGGGGTATTATAGAGGTTAAGAAAAACACAAAACGTCCTATGAACATGGGTTCAAATATGAACGATAACTGAGATATGAACAGAAATAAAAATGCCGCCACCAAGATCAACAAGTTATAATATCTCAGATTCTGTAAAGCCTAGATTAATGAAATTTGGAGGAATAACAGAGTACATAAGACTGTGTATACCTTTAAAATTTGATCTAATTCTAACAAGAAGTTTCCAAGTTACTCATTCAACATCATAATACGTACGTGTTCACTTGTGAGTACTAACTAGCACTTGTCACAATTTTGACTGTGTAACTCGGAAACTTCTCGTTGGGATTCAATCAAGTTTTAACTGTATACACAGTCTTATGTACCTTGTTATTCCCCCAAATTGCATTAATCTAGGCTTTACAGAACCTGAGTTATTAACTTGTAGATCTTGGTGGCGGCATTTTTATTTCTGTTTATATCTCAGTTATCGTTCATATTTGAACCCATGTTCATAGGACGTTTTGTGTTTATCTTAACCTCTATAATACCCCCTTTAAGTATTTTACATTCGATGTAAATCACCCTGGATATAAACAAGGATGTATGTTTGTGGGTTTGTTTGTTTGTTTGTTTGTTTGTTTGTTTCTTATGCAAATTTACAGTTTTATTCCGATCTTGATGAAATTTTTTATACTTGAACTTCAAAGCATGAGGAAGGTCACTATCTACTTCAAATTTCGAAAAATAATAATTGTTGATAAAAAATCGATATTCATGTTTATGGCAAGGCATATTAATGAGAAATATCTCATGACCAACAATGCAGGGCAAAGTTTGTGCAACAAAGGTATCAACACGCAATTCACAAACACTCTGCACGGACCAACAATATATATCTCATCACCAACAATGTATGGAAAAGTTTGTGCAACAATTGTTATCAACAATGGTGTGAACACGCAATGCATCAACACTATGCAAGGATCAATAATATACGAGGGTGGGCTGAAAAATAATGCCTCCATGGCTGTAACTTTTTTTATTTTTTAACCGATTTTCAAAATTCTTTTTGTATCTGATACTCACATTTCTCCTCTATGTAATACACTATTCACTTTTCGACATAGTCCCCATCCCTTTCCACGCATTGTACCAACGCGTGACTAGACGAGTGAACCCCTCGGAGGGGAATTCCGGGGTTGTCGTCGACACGTGGATTGAATGGCAGCTTTGGATCCTCTTCTGCAGCACGATAACGCCCGTCCGCACACGATCGCCACACATCAGAGGGGGTTGCAGCGCCTACAGTTCAAAGATAAAAAACTGCAGTTCAAAAATGAAAGACTTTGCACCTTGCGACATTCACCACTTCCCAAAGAGGAAAGAGCACTTTAAGGGGCATGAGTTGCGTTCTGATGACGAGGTGAAACCTGCCGTTCGGTCTTGGTGTCGACAACAACCCCGGAATTCCCCTCCGACGGGTTCACCCGTCTGATCACGCGTTGGTACAATGCGTGGAAAGGGATGGGGACTATGTCAAAAAGTGAATAGTGCATTACATAGAGGAGAAATGTGAGTATCAGATACAAAAAGAATTTCGAAAATCGGTTAAAAAATAAAAAAAGTTACAGCCATGGAGGCATTACTTTTCAGCCCACCCTCGTATATTTCATGACCAACAATGGAAGGCAAAGTTTGTGCAATATAGATAAGTTTCAATTTGTAACAATGCATAGAATTCCTGTTATTCAGGCTTTTCTTAGAAATAAGAGTTCTTAGTACTTAACAATTTCTTGAAATTCTTTAAAAATGATTAGTAACTGGAGATAACGGAGAGTTAGCAGACTATTGAGAAAGAGTGGAAACACGACAGAGGACGCAATCCTTTAGCTCCGTGCTGTATTGAGCAAATGGTAATTAGAAGAATTGGCGACCGCTAGACTACACATAGAGATGAATAGCCAAGTTTTTGCAACAACATAAAAGGGAACATAATATGATGATGCAATGACAGAATATTAATAAGGTAGCGTTTATTGATGAGGCAAAGGAGTCACGCATGTCTCCCTCGACTTCCCTATCGAAAGTCCAGACTACTGGCAAAATTTATGTGCCTAGAAAAAAAAGAGAAAAAACTAGTATTGGTCAAAGATACTCTGCAACTAAAACAGAAAAAGCTATACGGGCATTTGAAACATCTGAGCAACGGGAGTTTCGAATAGAGCAAGAGCTTCTACGTCAAGAGCAAGAAAATCTTGTCTGAAGTATCTGGTCCCGGTATATCACCTAGAATTTATTTTTTCGTATTTTTCGTAGAATGGATAGCCCTTTGCTCTGTGATGTATTGATTGCGTTATTATTATTTTAATATTGTTCTGTTTACCTACAAGTAAAATTATCCCGGGCAATGCCGGGTACCTCTTCTAGTCTATATATATAAAGAAAGATGTTTGTTTGTGGGATTGTTTGTTTGTTTGTATGTTTGTTTGTTTCTTATGCAAATCTACATTTTTATTCCGATCTTAATGAAATTTTGCATACCTGAACTTCAAAGAATGAGATTATGGCAAATCTATGCAAGTCTACTTCAGATTTCGAAAAAATTATAACTATTTATAAAAAATCGATATTCATGGTTATGGCAAGGGATATTAAAGAGAAATATCTCATGACCAACAATGCAAGACAAAGTTTGTGCAACAATACTTATCTACAACTGGCGTTGCCCGGTATAATTACATTTGTAGGTAAAGAGAACAATCTCAAAAAAATAAAATTATTACTCACAATTGGTTAAATAATAACTCAATCAATGCAACACACAGCAGAGGGACTATCAATTCTACGAAAAATACGAAAAATAGGAAGTCTAGGTGATATAACGGTACTTTTTCTAAACTCTTCTTGACTTGCTTCACCACTGCTGAGCATCACTAGATACTTTAGACTCAAGTTTTTCTTGCCCTTGACATAGAAGCTCTTATACCCCTATACCCTGTTGCTCTATTCGAATCTCCCGTTGTTCAGATGTTTCTAATACCCGTATAGCTTTTTCTGTTTTAGTTGCAGAGTTTCTCTGACCAATACTCGTTCTTTCTCTTTCTTTTCCAGACACGCGTGACTCCTTTGCCTCATCAATAAACGCTTGTTCTGTCATTGCATCATCACTTCATGCTCATTATTAATGTTTCTTTTAAACAAACGTTCAGTCATCGCATTATCAGCATCTTAATTTCCAAAATATACACTTTCCCACAGAATATAGTCAAAATGTATTTTTAGGAAATTTTGGATATGCTGTGCTACCAAATAAGGTATGTGATAACCGCGGCGCGGCTCGGACTTCTTTTTGGGATTAAATTTTAAAATATCTTAAAAATAAACATATGAAAACGATTAGAATTATTACAGTAAAAATTCTTAAGGAAAATTTGAAAAAAAATTCTTTTAAGGTTCACATTGGATGGACCTCTCCAAGGATGCCTTCTAGTCTAAATAATTTTTTACTCACGTAATCTTACTTTAGATGTACAGTTGATGTTGTTGCAATTTCCTTTCTTCTTTCGATGTCTTGAAGCAAAAATTGGCCATTCATAGCTTTGTTTAGTCTAGCGGTCTCCAATTCTTCTATTTACTTGCTTACCATTTACTCAATAATGAATTCTATAAATTTTACAAATTAAAACTTTCCTATATTGCACAAAATTTGCCTTTCATTGTTGGTCATGAGATATATATTGTTGATTCCTACATATTTTTGGTAGATTGCGTGTTGATACCATTGTTGATACCTATTGTTGCATAAACTTTGCCTTGCATTGTTGCTCATGCGATATTTCTCATTAATATGCCTTGCTATAACCATAAATAACGATTTTTTTATCGATAATAAATATTTTTCCGAAATCTGAGGTAGACAGTGACCAACCTCATGTTTTGAAGGTCAAGTATGCAAAATTTCATTAAGATCGGAATAAAACTGTAGATTTGTATAAGAAACAAACAAACCCACAAACCCATATACAAACCCACAAGCATACACACAAACAACCATCCTTCTTTATATATATAGAACTAGCAGAGGACCCAGCGTTGCCCGGGAGAATTACACAGTAGGTAAACAGAACAATCTCAAGAAGTTAAATAAACTGATGTGTTTTTTGAAAATAAACTGTAATAGGTTATGCACTGCTTAAACGTGCCAAACACATAAACACACACACCCACACACACACACACACACACTCTCAAAGAAACATATATACACTTTTCCCAATCGTCTGAACGCTTGTTAGGGAGCTGAAGGAAGACACGTGTATCTCCTTTGCCTCATCGAGAGAGACTTTTCTATCTATATCGTCTATTATATCCATTTCCAGTTCATTGTTACTAATTCTTGGAAACGAATGTTCGATCATTGCATCATCATTTTATGTTCATTGTTATAATTCTTTGAATAGAACTTTCTATCATTGCATCATCATTTTATGTTCATTGTTATAATTCTTTGAAATAAACTTTCTATGATTGCATCATCATTTTGTGCTCATTATTGGTGAATTGCGTGTTGATACCATTGTAGATACCTATTGTTGCACAAACTTTGCCTTTCATTGTTGGTCATGAGATATATATTGTTGATCCCTGCCTACTGTGTGTGGATTGCGTTTTTATACCATTCTTTCTCAATAGTCTGCTAACTTTCCATTATCTCCAGTTACTGATAGATTTTAAAGATTTTCCAAAAATTTTTAGTTGCTAAGAACTCTCTTTTCTAAGAAAAGTCTGAATTCTATATATTGTTACAAATTAAAACTTTCCTATATTAGAAAAAATTTGCCTTTCATTGTTGGTCATGACATATATATTATTGTTCCGTGCAGAGTGTTGGTGCATTGCGTGTTGATACCATTGTTGATACCTATTGTTGCAGAAACTTTGCCTTGCATTGTTGGTCATGAGATAATTCTCCTTAATATGCCCTGCCAATTAAGACATTAAAAATTCTGTGAAGGCTGTGAAGAAGAAGAAAGCTCAAAATGGCTGGATGTCTCCAAGGATGCCATTGCTAGTCTAAATAATTTCTTACTCACGTAATCTTACCTCAGATGTACACTTGATATTGTTGCAATTTACAATCTTCTCTCGATGTGTTGAAGCAAAACTTGGCCATTCATCACTTTGTGATAATTTTTAAAGATTTTCAAGAAATTGTTAGGTACTATGAACTCTCTTTTCAAAGAAAAGCCTGAATAACAAGTATTCTGTACATTGTTACAAATTGAAACTTATCCATATTGCATCATCATTTTATGTTCATTGTTATAATTCTTTGAAAGATTGCTTTAACATTGCATCATCATTTATGCTCATTGTTGCCCAATCGTCTGAACGCTTTTTAGGGAGCTCTAGGAAGATACGTGTATCTTATTTGCTTCATAGAGAGAGACTGCCCTATCTATATCGTCTATTATATCCATTCCATTTCCTGTTCATTATCAATAATTATTGAAAACGAATGTTCTGCCATTGCATCATCATTTTATGTTCATTGTTATAATTCTTGGAAACGAATGTTCTGTCATCGCATCATCATTTTCTGTTCATTGTTATAATTCTTTGAAATGAACTTTCTATCATTGCATCATCTTGTGCTCATTGTTATTGGTGACTTGCGCATTGATATCATTGTTGATTCAAACACTACGGGCCTATTGTTTCACAAACTTTGGCTTGCATTGTTGGTCATGAGATATTTCTCAATAATATGCCCTGTCATAACCATGAATATCGATTTTTTATCTATAATTCTTTTTTTTTCAGAAATCTCAGGTAGACAGTGACCTTCCTCATAGGTTGAAAGTCAAGTATGCAAAATTTCATCAAGATCGGAATAAAACTGTAGTATTGTATTCCCGGCGTTGCCCAGGATAATTACATTTGGGAATAAACAGAACAATCTCAAAAAATTAAATTAAATTTTGCAATATCTTAAAAATAAACACAAGAAAATGCTTACAATTAAGACATTAAAAATTCTGTGAAGGCTGTGATGAAGAAGAAAGCTCAAAATGGCTGGATCCCTCCAAGGATGCCATTGCTAGTCTAAATAATTTCTTACTCACGTAATCTTACCTCAGATGTACACTTGATATTGTTGCAATTTACACTCCTCTCTCGATGTGTTGAAGCAGAACTTGGCCATTCATCATTTTGTGCAGTCTAGCGGTCGCGGTTTCTTCTATTTACTTGCTTCCCATTTGCTAAATACATCACGGTGCTTCTTCCGTCATCTTTCCACTCTTTCTCAATAGTCTCCATTATCTCCAGTTACGGATCATTTTTAAAGATTTTCAAGAAATTGTTAAGTACTAAGAACTCTCTTTTTTAAAAAAAGCCTGAATAAGAGGAATTCTATGCATTGTTACAAATTGAAACTTATCCATAGTGCATCATCATTTTATGTTCATTGTTATAATTCTTGGAAAGATTGCTTTAACACTACATCAACATTCTGTGCTCATTGTTATTGGTGAATTGCGCGTTGATACCATTCTTGATGCGAACACGATGGGCTTATTGTTGCATAAACTTTGCTTTGCATTGTTGGTCATGAGATATATATTGTTGATCCATGCAGTGTGTTTGTTATTTGCGTGCTGATACCATTGTTGATGCCTATTGTTGTACAAACTTTGCCCAGCATTATTGGTCATGAGATATTTCTCATTAATATGCCTTGCCATAACCAGGAATATAGATTTTTTATCGATATTTATTATTTTTCCGTAGAAAATCTGAGGTAGACAGTGACCTTCCTCATGCTTTGAAGTTCAAGTATGCGAAATTTCATAAGATCGGAATAAAACTGTAGATTTGTATAAAAAACAAACAAAACCCACAAACAAACCCACAAACCGATAAACAAACATCCTTTTTTATATATATAGATTAGCAGAGAACCCGGCGTTGCCCGGGATAATTATGCTTGTAGGTAAACAGAACAACCTTAAAAAGCTATATTAAACCTCCAAATTGGTTAAATAATAACTCAACCACTACAATATAGAGTGAAGGAATTATCCATTCTAAGAAAATTCCGAAAGACAGGATTTTACTTCGTCACTGAAAAAGTCCATTCTAGGTGATATATTGAGACTTGATTTACCGAAAATAAATTTTTTAAAGGCTCACAATGGATGGGACCTATCCAAGGAAGCCTTCTAGTCTAAATAATTTTTTAATGTAATCTTACTTCAGATGTACACTTGATGTTGTTGCAATTTCCTTTCTTCTTTCGATGTCTTGAAGCAAAAATTGGCCATTCATCACTTTGTGTAGTCTAGCGATCGCCGATTCTTCAATTTACTTGCTTTCCATTTGCTCAATACAGCACGGAGCTAAAGGAGTGCTTCCTCTATCATCTTTCATTCTTTATCAATAATCTGCTAACTCTCCATTATCTCCAGTAACTGATCATTTTTAAAGATTTTCAAGAAATTGAATTCTATATTGCACAAGGTTTGTCTTGCATTGTTGGTCATGAGACATATATTGTTGATAATTTGATATATATTGTTGGTCCGTGCAGAGTGTTTGTGAATTCCGTGTCGATACCATTTTTGATACTTATTGTTGCAAAAACTTTGTCTTGCATTGTTGGTAAAGAGATATTTCTCATTAATATGCCCTGCCATGACCATGAATACCGATTTTTTTATCAATAATTATTATTTTTTCGAAATCTGATATAGACAGTGACCTTCCTTATGCTTTGAAGTTCATGTATGTGAAATTTTATCAAGATCGGAATAAAACTGTAGATATGTAAAAAAAAACAAACAAACAAACACACAAACAAGCCCACAAACAAACAAACAAACATCCTTCTTTATATATATAGATAGAAGAAAGAATATGTTATCAACACGCAAGTCACAAACACTCGGCACGGACCAACAATATATATCTCATGACCAACAATGCAAGGAAGAGTTTGTGCAATAGAGTTAAGTTTCAATTTGTAACAATGCATACGATTCCTCTTATTCAGGCTTTTCTTAAAAACGAGAGTTCTTAGTACTTAACAATTTCTTGAAAATCTTTAAAAATGATCAGTAACTGGAGATAATGGAGAGTTAGAAGGATATTGAGAAAGAGCGGAAAGACGACAGAGGAAGCAATCCTTTAGCTCCGGGCTCTATTGAGCAAATAGTAACCAAGTAAATAGAAGAATCGGCGACTGCTAGACTACACAAAGGGATGAATGGCCAAGTTTTGCTTCAAGACATCCCCAGAGAAGAGTGCGTATTGGAACAACATCAAGTGTACATCTAATGTAAGATGACGAGAGTAAGAAATTATTTATACTAGCAGTGGCATCCTTGGAGAGGTCTATCCATTGTGAGCCTTTAAAAAATTCTTTTTCAAACTTTCATTAAGAATTTTACTGTATTAATTCTAAGCGTTTTCATGTGTTTATTTTTAAGGTATTACAAAATTTAATCAAAAAAGTCCGACCTACACAGGGGGTTATCACCTAGCTTATTTGGTAGCACATGAGATCCAAACATTTCATAAAAATACATTTTAACTATATTCTGTGGGAATGTGTATATTTTGGAAACTGAGATGCTGATAATGCAATGATTGAATGTTCGTTTCCAAGAATTATTAATAATGATCATAGAATGATGATGCAGTGACAGGACATTAATAAGGCAGCCTCTATTGATGCGGCAAAGGAGTCACGCGTATCTCCTTCAGCTCCTTATCAAATGTCCAGACGACTGGCAAAATATTATGTGTCTGGAAAGGTAAGAAAAAGAACGAGTATTAGTGAAAGAAAGTCTGCAACAAAAACAGAATAAGCTATACGGACATTTAAAAAAAGAGGGTATAATAGCTTCTACATCAAGGGCAAGAAAATCTTGAGTCTAAAGTATTTGGTGATGCTCCACAATGGTGAGGCAAAGCAAGAAGAGTTTTGATAAAGTCCCGATATATCACCAGGACTTCCTATTTTTCGTATTTTTCATAGAATGGATAGTCCCTTTGCTCTGTGTTGTATTGAGTGAGTTATTATTTAACCAATTGGAAGTTATAATTTAATATTTTGAGATTGTTTTGAGAATTTTAAAACGAAAAGGCGTCATCTTGATGACGTCACCGTGCATCCACTCTATATTTGTATGAATATCTCTATCGAAATTATCTATCAACAAACCGTTTCTTGGGATAAAATAACCCTCTCATCTTCTCAACATTTAAACTGCCACGGAGACTGTTTTTCCATGTATGCACCCCTACTTTAAATCTTGTCCTTCCTTCCCATGCAGTGCGGATCGCCCTTTTTCATCTATGAACGGATGACTTTTTCATCTATGAACGGATGGCTGTTATATACATCAGAGTCTGCTTCATTTGAACCCTTATAATTCGTGAACTTCTTCTTACAAATGAAGATCTTAAAAAGTTTCTATGGCTGGGACATTTAAAAAACTCGATTACAAAATATTTAGCAATTTTAGCTGGGTCATTTATAAAAAATTTAGCAATTACTAAAAACTTCTTAATTTTTTAATTAAATGCAGAGACCAATTATATTATGACCACCTCCCCAAAGCAGATGAGGAACATCCCTCTGATGCTATTTTGGTTGATTGGTTGGTCAGTTTTAAGGGCGCGTCAACAACTGGATCATGTTGCGCCCTTTTACATGATTAATATCTTTAGAACCGGAGAACCAACATATGCGGTACATTCCTGTGATCGTCCAGCAATTATCCGCCAACATAGATGGGCTCCATTTCCCCTGGTATCGTTTTTCCATTTCTGAAATCTCCTGATGGAACCTTTCTCCATGCTCGTCGCTAACAGTATCCAAATTTTCTGGGAAAAAGTCCACATGTGACTGTATAAAATGAAGCTTAAGAGACATATGGCACCCTATATTCTGATAGGCCAACAGGAGTGTATCGACGAGTTCTTCAAAATTTTCAGCCTTGTTGCTATTCAGAAAGTTCTCAGCAACGTTTCTAAGTGATCACTCTTGAGCAGCTGACCAATTTGGGGCCCAACAAAAATACCTTCTTTTATATTTGCTTCAGAAACACGTCGGAACATTTCTTGAAGACGTTTGAAAGGCTCGCCAGCTATATCGAGCGCTTTGACGAAATTTTTCATTAGACTTAGCTTTATGTGGAGTGGTGGTAACAGAATATCCTTTGGATCGACAAGTAGCAAATTTCTCACGTTCTCTATTCCAGTCTCTGCTTTGGAGGCCAAACTTTTCCAAAGGAAGCAACATTACTTAGTGTAACCCAGCTGCATTTTAGCGGTGACTTAAAGGTGGTAGCACTCCTGCTTGGAATTCAGACGAGACGGGCGAAGTGCGTAAAGCTCTTCACCACAAATAGTCTTGAATGTTTTCATTAACGACAAGTACGTGGAAGAGGGCCGAAAACGAGCTTCGAGAGGAGTAATTGCGACGACAGTGGCAGCTGGAGATTTCCATTCTACACAGACCGATATCGCTCAAGGAGAAGCTGACCAGATGCACGTCGCGAGTCATAGTTCATGCGTGACCAAAGGCTTCATGAGCACGAAGGATTCTCTTTACTCTATTCATTGTATGGAATTCCATTCAGCTAGCGTAAGCAGCGTAGGCGTCGTCAAGCAAGTTTCCTCTGCCAGCGTGAAGGGCGTCGAAGCTATTAATTCTGCCAGCTCTTCCAAAGTTTAAGACGTATTTTGTAAGTACGAATTTTTGTACAGCGTTAACAGCGCAGGCTCGTCAACCTATTTGCGAAAGAGAAACGTAGAATTTTTAGCGTCGCGAACGTAGGCAGTTTTTTGGTATTCCTGAAACTGCGTCGCAAGCTATTTCCCCCGAGTTGCTCTATATTATGCCCTGGGGATTATCAGCATTTCTGGAAGCCGACCTTGGTGCTTCATATTTTTTTTTTGCTCAGCCACTAGAGACTTAAAGGTAATATAACCCCCTTTAGGCCTAGGTACGATTAAGCCCCTAGCTTAATCCTTATTGTTTATGAGTATAATTATATCTTACTTTAACCTTATGTGACCTCTTTTATTGTATTTTCCCTAGGTACTAAGGCACGCCTACTTTAATTTATTAAACGCATTTGCGTCGCCGTTTTCTCGTGAAGGATTATATTGAAGAACTCGTACGGCGACCGGGAGCCATAATTAGCATCCCACTTTACTTACCTTTCGGACGGCAGAGGTGTTGACTACCGCTGAAGTGTCTTCCATTTGTCTAATGGTGGAATTTGTTCGGGAACTTACCTATACTTATTCTGGGAGTACCAAGCAGTATTATTGTGTTCTCCATTTCCAGTGAAGTTTCATGAAAAAACGTTTCCCATTTCCATTGTATACTTGCAAAGATGCTTAGTGCATATCATTCCTACCGAATGTATAATTAATATTTATTAATAATTACATTTTTTTTTGTTTTATGTTAATCCGCCCGTGTTATCCCAGCTAAGATGCACTATCTCAGTTTGTAGTCATAATAGTGCTCTAAGGCAATAAAACCGATTTTATTTAATCCTATCAACTGTGTTTTCTTTCCTTTGCACATTTCCACTGCGCCCAGGTAAATTCTCCATGACATTCGATGAACAGCCTCCATTGTTCAGGATTATGCTAATTTCAAGCGCAAACATTAAGCCATTATCGTTTTTGCAGAAACAAAGCCCAGATTCTATTTTGATGTATTGAATGAGATGCTTACGACGATTGCGGTATGGGATAGAGCAGGTTCCAGCCTTGAAACCTGGGTCCTAGATGCTCTCCTTTAGATTTGCTAAGGTTAAGATCACGTACGAGATCATCAAACTCCTCTTGTGTGATGAGATGATACGATTCAGTACCAGCAATAGGAAAGTCCTCGTCACACACATCCATGGGTTCCTCCACAGGTTCTGATGAAGAGCAAGCTTCTTCATCATCATCAATACTCCACTCAGCAGGGGGAACTGGCCTAATAGCTAATGGTATATTAGGATAAATCAACGATTTCCTCTACTTCATGGTCATTCCTTGCAGTTTAGATGTCATGCAAAAGCAGCAATCATTTAAATGGTCGCTTGGCTCCCTCTTACCAATTAACCACTGATGCAACTTCACCGCACAAGTACTGCGGAGCCCAGGTTTTATCTTGATCACCTATCTAGCAACCAACATACAATTTGTAGGCCTTAATAACATGGCTCGTCATTCTTCGTTTCTGCAAACTGCAAACATCTCCGCATACATAGCAAAAACAGTCAGTGCTACTAACACACGTGCGTGGCAATTTGCAGCTTTCAACAGACTGGCGGTTTCCTTGACGCGGGTTGCTGATGTAGACTCTAGAATGGAGCAGAATGGATGATGCAATGATGGATGACGCAATGCTGGAGAAAACATGCAAGGGATGATGAAGTGAGAAAAAATTATGATGCAATCTGTAAAGTTACGTTACATTGCATCATTTCTATTGTAAAATATGTAATGTCCACATATACGTAACGTAAATATTCTGAATGTAAATAAAAATATTCTAAATGTAAATAAAAATTTAGATCTAATTGAGAAAAGGAAACTACAAACACACAAATACACACAGGCCATTATTTCTTAAGGAAATAACTCTCCTTGTTTCTCTACACATTTATTCCAGTGTTCTGGGAGCATCTGGATGCCGGTTCTGTAGAAATCTTCAGGCTGATGTCGAAACCACGTCAAGACAGCCGTTTTCACTTCCTCATTGGAGAACTCTTTCAATGGTCCAAAAGAATAATAGAAACAAAGGGAGAAATCCGGGGGTATGGAGGGTATGATAAGATGTCCCATATGAGTTCCGTCAGTGTGTCCATAGTCAGTTTGGTTGTGTGTGATCTGGCATTGTCTTGCAGAAAATAAACACCACTAGAAGGAATCTTGGTCGTTTTTTTCCGTCATGCCAGTTTCAGGGACGTCCTCAAAATATCACAGTAGTAGGGTACATTTATGGTTCGACGTTCCTCCCTTAATGTCCCAGAATACAATTCGTTGCCGACGGTATCATCTTGAATTTCTTGGGTCGTGAGGCGTCAGTGAGTCGCCACTCCATGCTCGCATGCTTGCTTTCAGGAGTAGAGTGATGAATCCATGTTTCGCCGGTGGTCACAACATGCCTTATACCTTGTTCACACTATAATTCTTGATCTTAAACATTTTACACACGTTCAAGGAGAATCATGTTCCATGCTTTATCAACAAATCCTGCGTTCACACAGCACGTCTTAATCTCAAATCAGAGTTACAATTTTTCCCGCTAGATGGCATCAGTGGAGATTTTAGCGATAGTCAGTTCACCGCCGATCTAATCTTCTCTGAATATATAAATAATTTGGTTTCTTTTTTGTTTCGGTTCATAACCGATGTTCTTGAACAAATAGAGTTCCTTTTACGTTAACTATTCATCTTACGACGGTGCAATTAGTTCGTATAACTCTTAAATATATATAGCGAAGCGGCATTTTTTCCGCCATTACGAAAAGCACTGGTGAGCGCATTGGATCCTAGGAGTTGATCAGCTCTGAACGTGTATAAGGATTTGATCAGGTTATAAGAACGTGTGATATTACAGACGTTACGAACATCATGATCAGGTTTCACTTAATGATGTTCCGTTAACACTACATATCTGATCATGATCAGCGAATTGATCATAATCAAGATTTGTTCTGTGAACAGGGTATTAGGAGGAAGCTGTCACCTTCCCTTTCATATCGCTGCAGCAGCAAGGAACAGATTTCCACTGTGTTCAGTATTGAAGACAGTTCTCGGATATGAATCCGTTGTCCCTTATCAGTTTATTTGTTCGTGCGATAATGCCATCATTGACAGCAATTGCTGGCATTACCTTATGAGGTTCATTGCCGGTGGGTTCTAGCGCTCCTTCAAACTTTTGGCACCAAGCAAAAACGGATGATCGAGACAAACATGACTCGGTGAACTGTCTTTGAAGTCTCTGATGAATTTCAGATGCTTTCCCAACTTCGTTGTGCAAAAAATTGATGATTATTCGTTGTTCCACTTTAGTCGATGCATCGCTGTCCGCGATTTTGTTTAAACAAACCATCGGTTGTCATGGCAACCGGATGAGTGGTGCTGCATTTGCATGACAGGCGGTAGTTGCCATCCCAACAATGAAATTTTAGATTTTTACAACAATGAAATTTATAAAAAATAAAGCCCAGGTCAAATTTGAACCTCCCTTGTATATTGAGCATGTTCGAAGATATCACAGTGTAATTGTGCAACGGTGTAAGAAATATCGTGTGCTAGCTATACGTAGTCAATTTCTGTACATAAAATTTTAGTTATTTCTTACTTTATTCAATTTATTTTCATTTATTTTCAGTTGGGTTAAATGAATAATAATAAAAACGCGAGATATAATACAGGGTGACCCAAAAAACTGGAATTTTTGAAATGCGTAGTGGCAGCCTCGAGCAGATGGCAGCAGTGTGCGACAGTGACCTTGAGGAAGTAAACACGTTGCCATTTTAGTAATCATGGGCCAGTGGAACGGGCAACAGCGTGCGTTCGCCATAAAAATGTTTTTAACCGTGTGATCTCAAGATTCGGTAACGTTCCCTGGCTCTCTACATCGCCAGATATGTCCGTTTGTGATTTTTTCTTGTGGGGCTATATCAAGAGTACAGTGTACACGACTCAACCAAGAACTCTGGATGAGTTAAAACAGAGAATTCAGGATGAAATTCACAGTATCCCAGCTTTGCAGTATCACAGTATGCAGGGATCAGTGAGAAATCTCAACAGCAGATTTCAAGAATGCATTCGTACAGGGGGAGGCCGTGGCCTGGTGGGATTTCACTGAACACAACTTCTGTGAAGTTAAGCTAGATCAGGCACGGCTAGCCACTGGATGGGCGACCATCCGTGATAGCCAATCTTCACCCCCCCCCCCCGGCTGATGCGACCATCATACAGCAGTCGTGAATCCATGTCTATCCAGGGACCCAACTCGTCGGCCTCTGGCCAAACAGGCCCTGGATGGACGTATTGGACCCAATTCATAAATAAAAAATAAATAAATAAATAAATAAATAAATAAATAAATAAATAAATGGCAAGTATACAGGTTTCAATTAATATGAATAAAATGTTTTTCTTCCATCACTCTTGATTTTATTGGATTGTTAAAAAGTTCCCGTTTTTTTGGGTCACCCAGTACATAAGATCTTAGAAAATGCATTGCTTAACTCATCGGATTCAGGAATGCCTCACACGCTTAAAAATTCACTGTTTGCCCCTAATTTGCTGGCATCCGTCTTCCACGCTTTGTTAAGTCATGGACACGGTTAAAATAAATAATAAATTTTAGATGCCACCATACATAAAAATCCTTAGGGTTGAGATCGGAAGATCTAGCAGGTAATGTTAAACGAATAACATGTGGCTATATTTCATTTGTATTTCTTCAAATGCATATGATGTAAATGCATTTCTTCAAGGCATTATTTTAGGGCATTTCATTATCATCTGAAGTGGGCATAGATGTTTGCGTTTGTCCCCGGATTGCGTAAAGATATTAATCATGTGAAAGGCCGCAAAATGATCCAGCTGTTCACGCGCCCTTCAACCTAACCAACCAACCAATCAATCAATATAGCACCATAGGGGTGTTTCTCATTTGCATAGGTGTTACTTTTATAATTGGGCTCTCCATTTAATTAAAAAGTTAAGACGTTATAAATAATTGCTAATTAATAAATCTCGAATAGTTTATAATCGAATTTTTTAAATGACTTGCCATAGGAACATTTTAAGATGTTCGTTTATAAGTACAAGTTCACGAATTATAAGGGCTCAAATGAAGCAACTGAGGACGTATAAGGCATGATATTTACCATCCCTGTGAACACATTAACAGTGAATGTCATGAGTAAGACATACGGCTTTAGAGATTTGAAAAACACCCGAACACAGCATGTGGCAGGAGGTAGACTGGCGGGGTTGGGGCTACAGTCTAAAAAATGTTTTCATAGAATGGTTTTGCTTCGTTGATATCTTAGAAGGCAACATGAAAGCAAATGGTTACCTCTCGATCGTTACCAATCAGCAAAACAGATTTAATATGTTCACTGGCACATATCAACAGGAAAATCCAATATACTCCACTGCCAGAATTTTCCGAGAGTAGTTTGAGAACATGAGGCTAGCTGCTAGGCTGGACACCGAACTGCTGAATCAAAATCTATGGAATCATCTTGGTCACCACATCAAACGAATAATCCGCCGGCACGAAACCTAAACCACATATTCGAGATTCTGCGGTATGCATGGTGACAGAGCTACTAGTGCCCTGCGATCCCTTATAGATCGATCTTTTCAAACAATCGATGCTTCCAGCCTGACAATCGATCTTAGAGATACCTATAGAAATATTCCAACATCTTATAGAGTCTTTCCCATGTTGCTGACCGCAGTAGATGCTGCCAAATAAATATATTCTTGTTCTTATATTGATGGTAATAGTAATCCAATTGGACACTGTAATAATTAAATCACTTTAATAAACCTATCAATTTTTGAATTTCTTTCGTACGTTTATTTTAAAGAGCGGGAACCTTATATTTTAATAGAGTTTCCGTATTTTATATATTTATTCTAATTATAAATATGCTTTACAACATAACTTTTATGGTTTATATAATATGAGTTTTTCTTTCTTTACAGCTTCGTGTATTTAAACTCGCCAAATCCTGGCCAACTCTTAATTTGCTTATTTCCATTATGGGTAAGACTGTGGGTGCGTTAGGCAATTTGACCTTCGTCTTGGGCATTATTATTTTCATTTTTGCTGTGATGGGCATGCAACTATTTGGAAAGGATTACGAAAACTGTAAAAGCAAATTTAATGATGGACAAATGCCCCGATGGCATCTCAATGATTTCATGCACTCGTTTATGATCGTTTTTCGAGTGCTTTGTGGTGAATGGATTGACTCTATGTGGAAATGTATGTTAGTTTCTGGATGGGCTTGTGTGCCGTTTTTCCTTGCCACGGTGGTAATTGGAAACCTTGTGGTAAGTATGATCTATAATGTCCTTTTTCTTATTCAGAATATAGGCTAAGCTGTAATGAAAACTTAAAAATATAGGGTGTTAAAAATTTGAAATATCTCCATTCAATGCCATCTGCAGAGTTCACCACTGAATTATAATTCATTATACTTATTTGTAAATGTTAAATTAAATCCGAAAGTTGATAAAAACTTAGGTATGACCAATCCGTACTGGTTAAAGCCAAAAATTCTTTGAAAACTGACTGCTTTGTATTTGGTAAAAGTAAGAAAAATGAGACATTTGAATTTTAAAAAATGTACTGTACAAAGTGTACAGGTTACTCGAAAGCAGGAAATGAAACCAAAAATTTAATCTTGATTTCAAATTTTTTTGTATTTTCATTCTTTTTTTTTTTATTATTCAGAATGGGGAAAAAAGTTTCCGATTTTACCAGTATCAGGAGATTTCAAAATGCTATAGCTCCACAACCGTTGATTGTAGATAAACGATGTGAATTCCCATTGGAAAGTAGGGACCCCAAAGTTTTATTTGATTCTCGCTAGAGGTCTACCAGGCCAGTACCACCTAGAGAGCCATGAGTGGCCATGAGTAAAAAGGTAGCCATGTTTTGGCAAAACTTTCTTTTGAAAGTACTACAGCAGTATTATATACAGGGTGTTTTTGAATTGAGAACAGATTAGTTGGGAGATGATAGAAGAGGTCCTTAGAAGTATTTTTTGTCATATGATCATGGGGTCCCCGCATCTTCGTTTACTTACAATACTGCATTGAACAATCAAATGACACCGGGACGCAGTGTGCGTTGGTAGGCCTAAATTATTTTATATTTAACAATTAACACCAGCAATCTACTGTAATAACTATTAAAGTAATTGTTTGCAAAGAAATTTCAAGGTGCACGTGCTTCTTTGTTGAAAAGTCTTAGGACAAACTTCGTTAAGGAGATTCCATGGTATCCAACCCCTTTGTAAAATACGATTATTGTGCGAATTGTGCTATGAAGCAAATGGCGGTCATTTCGAACAATTACTGTAAAAGTCATTCTGTAGATTGCTTGTGTTATTTGTTAAAAATAAAATACTCTAGGCCTACCAACGCACACTGCGTCCCGGTGTCATTTGATTGTTCAATGCAGTATTGTAAATAAACGGAGCTGCGGGGACCCCATGTTCATATGACAAAAAATACTTCTAAGTACCTCTTCTATCATCTCCTAAAAAATCTGTACTCAATTCAAAAATACCCTGCATATTTATTTTCAGATTAAGCAATCGTTCTAAAAATGTTGTAAACTCTTGTACAAGAACCTAAATATAATATCAGACTTTCGAGAATTTAATATTTTGTTTAAATTATTCTCTACATGGAAAATTTTAAAACATTCATTTGATATAGCTGTTACGTTTTTAGTGGATTTGTTTAACGTAAATACAAGTATATCAAAACTAATTATACATTACTGGATTCAGTAATAACATTTTATTTCAGTAAACATTTTAGTTTCATTTTATCTTAAAAGCAATTTTTTATTAACAAAAGAAATGTTTAATTAACATATGAGGTATATAATAATGTAATAATAAATTTAAAACAAACCATTGCTTCTAAATTTTAGAGTAAACATAAGTAAAAGAAAAGAAAATAATCAATAATGAAAGTGCATGTATTTGAATTTAAAAAATTAATAATAGTCTAGCTTTTGAAAAGTTGTTTTAATTTTAATCGGTGATTAAATATAATTTTGGTTTGCTAATATTGAAAATGAATTCAGTTTTCATCTATCATGCCAAGATTTTTCAAAAATGCAAATAATGCAAATTCTACATGCATTCCTACTTCATAATCGTAATTTAAGCCAGAGTCAAACTCAGATGCGTGTTTTAGTTCAGTGTAAATGGATTTTAATTACTAAACTGAGTATATAAAAAAATTTTTTTTTATTGAAACCTTGATTTAATAAATTTTACGGTAAACTTATTTTTTATTATTTTAATTCAATTACAGAATACAAAACAGTAACATAAACAAATAAATTGGTATGGCGGAATGGTACATTCGCACAGGCCTACCACGAGATAATGATACGGAATCAAAAAAAATTACGGGGCTGTGTTGGGACACGGCTGCTAGTTAAATCGTAGAATACGTCTTGAGGCCACATGGCGAATAAGGAAAAAACTTTGTGCAATACAATTTAGAAAAATTAATTTCTGATATAAAATGTTCATGCAAAAAATGTACTTGCAAATCATCATAAATTGTTAACTAAACCTTTATGGCATTCCCAACTTACAAATCACTGGTCAATGATAAGAGGAGTATGTTAGAAATGGCAACAGACAAGAACCAATATTTCGCGCAAACATCAAATTTATAGTACTGCCATCCAATGTAAAAGGTGATTCGATGGGTTTGAAATTTAAATTAAAATGTTTCTTCATACAGCTAAGAGCTTATAAATTTAATGTAGCATCAACATTGAAAATGCTAACTGTCATAATTGCAATGTTAGTATCCACCTCCATATTGTCACTGACTGGTCTAGTTGCTGGTGAATATATCATTATCGCACTGAAATACAACATTTCCACATCAGATATCGACACTTTAGGATGAATATACACTGAGTGGCCAGATTATTATGACCACCCATCAGTACTTCGTTGGGCCACCTTCTGCCTTCAATACCGCGGCGATCGCATTTACTCCACGAGATGTTGAAAGGTGATGCGAGAAATCTGACACCATGAATGCTGTTGTCTTGTGCTTTCTTGCCACAATCCGCTGCATACCCCTTCAGTCTCTATCAGTGAGCTTCGACGTTCGGGCGATGTTGTGCTTGGCTGATGATGTCTTTCTCTGCTGCTTATAGGCTGTCATAACAGTCTTTGCTTGATGAATAACACTGTTCTGTTGTGTGAAATTTGTTGTTTTGGAACCACCTGTCTGATGGCTCTTTCAACGTTCTCCCACAAATGCTCAATTCGGTCGAGATTTGGTCATTATCTGGGCCACCTAAACCAGGTTCGTCGTCGTTCGTGGCGATCTCAACAATCTCGCCTTACTATCATTTTCAATTGTCGAATCAACATAAGGGTTAAAGCACACATTCAGTAGCAAAAAATTTTTTGCAGCAAACAACGCAAAGGAATTGTTTGTTCTTGAAACTATTCCTGCAAAATACGAGTAGCGTGGCATGCCGCATTGTCACGTTGGAAGAAGCCATCTCCATTGGATACACCATCAACATGATTGCATGAACTTGATCAACAAAGATATTAGGTATGATATTCAGACGTTTTTCTACACAAATTAAAGGACCCATATTATGCCAGGAAAATATGCCCCAAACCATGACTGCCCCCACGAGCTTGAACGATTGTACAAATGCATGTGGGATCCATGCTTTCATGCAGTTTCCGTCAAATTCTCATTCTGTTATCTGCATGATGCAACTGAAAACGTGGTTCATCAGACCACATGACTTTATTCCGATGGTCAACTTCCAATCCTTTTGTTCCTGTGCGAATTGGAGACTTTTTATCTTATTAACTGCATATAGCAAAGGTGTTCGAACTGGCTTTCGGCTCCCGTATTCCATACTAAGCAGTGTATGGCGAACAGTGCTTTCAGAGATCATTTGAGAGGATCCCTGGTAAAGATGTGCAGTAAGTTTATGCGCTGTTGCCCTTCTGTTGTCTTGTACCAGGCTTGCCATTCTCCTTTCTGCCCGAACATTGATGGCCACAACTGGCACGTTCAGACCCAGTTTTCCGGCAGACACTCCAATCTGTAACAATTTAACAACAGCTGCTCTTGAACATTTAACGAATGCAGCCGTTTTCCTGATATTAGCTCCATGACTCCGAGCGCCAACAATCATCAAAGGCTGCTATATCGCGTCGTTTACCTATAATCTTCTGAAACAAATCACTTCCAATGTCGTGGTAAACAACCTGCTTGCCTATATACACTAGCCCGGCTCTTTAGCAACTTCAGCGTGTAATCATAGCTAATTTACCTACAAACATCAGGTGGTCATAATAATCTGGCCACTCAGAGTAAACTCGTCCTAGTATAGATCTGAATACACCACTGTACAAAGCTTTAACAATACAAATATCATTGATGTCAGCGTTGATCAGTCGTCTATAGTTAGACCAGTCTGTCAGTATAGGTTCACATTCGTTAAAGAGTTACATTTCAAAAAATTGCAAAAGCGCCTGCTCTCCTGTAACTTATAACACCATATTTTTGAATAGTTTTAAATTTGTTATACAATGATTAAAATATTGACATGAAATCTTTTACGCAGGACTGATGAAAGTGATGAAGCTAAGATATCATCTTCTGTTACGTGGGTGCTTCAAGTCCTTCTCAAAACAAAATGTATCACAAACATTACACGAATATCCAAATTCATTGTTTATGAATTAGAAGGAAATAAGAATGCCGTGCCCCAAACTGTCGCATATACACGGTGAGGCATTTATCTTGAGACAACTGATTATCTCGGAAACTAAGCATTATACGAAAAAATGTCGAAAATGAAAAGTGAAATATTTCGCCCCCCCCCCCCTTGTGCGAAGGGCTGGGGAGAGGGAGTAACTTTGAAATCTTAATTAGGAAGCCCTATTTTTAATGGTACATTCAGATTGTTTTATTCTTGGTGTTGTTTCAATTGATCCAACCGTTTAGGTGATAGAGGCTCTGAAAGTGTTCAACTTTTAAAGTTTTGAACCCAGTCTTATCGATGAAGACAAAGAGATAGAGAGTAGGTTTTACAGACATTCCTATTCTACTTTTTAATGGTCTTTAAGAATCCCAAGACAGAATTTCAAAAATCCAATATTTTTCAATACACACGCATTCACTCTGTCTCCATTTGACTGCTGCCCCCTAAAGTTTACATGTTCCCTTGGTCCGCTATTTTTAACCTCTATACTAATGATCTTGCTTCCGAATTAAAATCTAGTTGTTTTCTTTACGCTGATGACACAAAGATTTTTAATGCCATCATGAATGATAATGATTGTGAAACACTCCAGAATGATATTAATATTTAAGTTTGGGGTAGGTTATTTAAGTTTGGGGTCACTGAGCACCGACAATCTTAATAGGCTCAAAAGGCTCTATTCTAGATGTTTTCTTTATTTGCACTATAAATTCTATCATAACGCCCAAACTAAATCTAAACTTAATCTATATGACCATTGGGATCTGCTGAGAATACAATGTATCAAGCTTATTGAAGATGGCTGGATCTATGCCCCTGAAATTTTAGGTAGATATAATATCAACTGCTATTGTCTCAATAGAAACACAGTATTATTATATTTTAATTCATATCAAAGTCTCTACTGTAAAATATATTATATTTTCAACCAATCTGATATTTCTTCTTGATTTTGTATTTATGTCTGTAATAAGGGGCTTTCCGCCCCGGCTATTGCTGTTGGGTTTTGCCCCTTTTGTACTTATGTCAGAATAAAGATTTAATTTTAATTTTAAAGGTTTTACATAGACGGAATAGCAGGGCCGTAGGTTAGTTTTGTGCTTTTTCATTTTATTTTATTACTAGCGGTTGGGTATTACAAGTATGGGACTGTAATAATTTCTGTGCTGATGAACATCGCTTTTTACTTAAGGCATCATAAATATTGACATTGATGTTATCTCTGAACTACAAAAACTAAGATGATAAATGATAGCAGAATTTGCAGCCAAAGGTATGGGTGTTATATAAACCTGTCATTGCATATCAGGAGTTTTTGCCAGGAACAATGAACAATTTCCTACCAATTTCTAACATGTCTCGGAAAAGTAACCTGTTTTATCATTATTTTGGTCTCTACTGTTTATTCTTCTTTATATTAATTACTAATTAACATGTCATAATATCCAAAGGTTCCATTCTGATCTACAGAGTGAATACAAAAGTCTGAACCCCCCTTTTATTTTTTGAACCGAAGCAGATATGTCAATTTTAATGAATCCAATGAATAGGAAGTTGTGGGTGGCCTATCCCATGGTGCACTTTTCATCTTCCCAAATATGCAAATTAGGACACATTCAAAATTTATCTCAAAAACCGTAAGGGATAGAGAAAAAAACCCAATTGCAAACTTGTTCAGCATATAAAAACAAACAAAAACAAAAAAAATCATCCAAATCGGACCAACCAAACAAGCTTACAAACAGTCACACTGCACAAACAAGTTACTTCCAACAATTTAAAAAAAAGCTAATCAACAAAATGCTCGATGTGACGACCGTGGGCACCATAACAGAATTGGGCACGGACCCTAAATGACGCCAAAACATCGGCAAGCATGGCTGGTGTCACTCCTCGTCACGCTTCCTGGATTCGTTGAACCAGATCCTCCAGTGAGGCGGGCTGCGTAGCATAAACCTTGTCCTTCAGGTATAGTTCAGGTATACCCACAAGAAAAAGTCAAGTGGTGTAAAATCAGGAGAGCGGAGTGGCCAACGAACTGGTCCGTCATGGCCAATCCATTGTTGTCCAAACATCTCACTTAGACGCTCGCGAACGACCAACCCGTAATGTGGAGGAGCTCCATCATGCTGAAACCACGTGCGCTGATACGAGGCCAATGGCAAATTGTCAATGAAGTCTGTGACTACCACTTTGAGAATTTCAGCCCGGTAGCGTTATGCACTCAGTGTTCCATCGTAAAAATACGGTCCAACCACAGTGTCATTGTACAATCCACACCACACATTGATTCTCCAGTTCACTTGATGAGTTGCTTCTCGCAGACATCGTGGATTTTCGTCTGCCCAATGATGATGGTTGTGCCTGTTGATAACTCTATCCCTGGTGAACTCGGCTTCCTCTGTCCACAACACCTCATCAATGAAGTCTGGATTGTCATCCAGGCAAGTAAGTAACCAGTTGCAGAAGGCGGCCCTAGCAACATAATCCAATGGCAGTAACTCCTGGTGACAATGAATATGGTATGAGTGAAAATGATGTGCGTGTAGATTGTTGAGAACAGTTCTCTGATAGCATCCAACATCTGCAACAATTGCTCTGCTGCTTTTGTTGGGATTTGCAGCAACTGCAGCCAGAACTATTGTTGTTGTATCCTCGTCGCCTTGTGCCCTTGGTCGTCCTCGTTCTGCATTAACATTACCTGTAGCCTCGAATCTTTAAATAATGTGACGCATTGTTTAACGACATGGATGGCGTTCGTTAGAGTATCTGTCTCGATACAAACTAACTGCAGCATGTAGGTTTCTCCTTGCCTGTCCGAAGCAGAAGATCATGTTGACCATTTCCGGAACAGTGTAGCTTGCCATCCTGAAATTGTTCTGTCTTCTATGTGCTGAAACATGCCTTTTATTTGCTTTTCCGCATGAAAGTGAATGTGAGTATGGTAATTTATGTTAATTTTTTGATTTGCATGTTTTACATGGTGGAAATATAAACATTCAGTTTTCCTTGTAAGCTACAAACAGTTCACCACGTGATCGTGGGTGATTGGTTGGTCCGATTTGGATGATTTTGTTTTGTTTTGTTTATTTTTTATGCTGAACAAGTTTGCATTTGGGTTTTTTTCTCTATCCCTTACGGTTTTTGAGATAAATTTTGAATGTGTCCTAATTTGCATATTTGGGATGATGAAAAGTGCAACATGGAATAGGTCACCCACAACTTCCTATTTATTGGATTCATCAAAATTGACATATCTGCTTCGGTTCAAAAAATAAAAGGGGGGTTCAGACTTTTGCATTCACCCTGTATATTGCTGACTTGATTAATTAAACAAAAGAAAAGGTCCTGGAATAGCAATATTGGAGCGTCTTTATTAATTGTCCAATAGTAGAACAACTAATAAAGACGCTACCAATATTGCTATTCCTGAACCTTTTCTTTTGTTTAATTAATGTTATAATAATTTAAGTGTACTTTATGATAATAAACAATATTTTCTATTATCCTATTTTGTCCATCCTCTGTATCTAAGTATTCCACTGTCGTACTATAAAATAATTACGTGATAAAGTACATACTGTATATAGAAGATTAAATGATTAGACTTTCAGAACATTTGAATAATTATACTAGTCAACACAAATTTTGTAACTAAGACCGCACATAGTGTTCTTAGTAGTAATTTATATGTAGAATCCGAATCTGCTTGTAAATTTTTTCTATCACTTCACGCTTCCAAGTTCTGCACTTCGAGATTTCTACGTTAAGGTGATGTGTCTGAAGAAAGCGTCTACAATGTTAAACTAACCATAGTTTGGGGCTGCAAGGAAATTTATCAAGCCCCAAACACAGAATAATTTACGAATATTTCATTAAAAAAAGAAACCTGTGCGTGCTACAGAAATTTCAAAATTATATTCGTAATCAGCAGGAAAAATACTGCCAAAATCACCCACTTCCATTTGGTTAAAAGAAAAACCTTAAATTTTGTTGGCCAGTGTTATTGAACAAAAAATATTCACACAAAATGAAGCGTTCATTATGGCTTTCGTCCTCGTCTAGCTAGAAACATGCTGTTATCCGATAAGGCATGGATTCATACAGTTGGTAAATATTCTGAAAAATATTTATCCAAAGACCTACCAATGACAGGAAAGAAGTCAATATTGGAATCGACCTCTGGCCATCCTCATTTGTCAAGAAAAGCCATTCGCTTTGGTGAGCAAATTCAAGAAACTCAATCTAGTGAATCGATTCGAGGTAAGCTAGAACCGACAATTCTAATGTTGATTAAGATATCGCGTGGCCATGCTGAAAGTTTCATCGAGTCTCCAATAGGGAAGAATTGGACATTGGACATTTTAAAGAACACCGCTTTCTCCAAGAAAAAGAGCACGATATTGCGAAGCAATTTTCAATCTATTGTTCATTGGGAACGATTGTTTAGAAAAAAATAATCCGAAAAGGAAGAAATTGTTTTTATTGCCTTAGGAACCTCTCACTAGACTTATTTGTTAATGGTGTTTTTTTATACAAGGCAGGAAATATTGTAATTTTGTAATCTGGATATTAGGTGGTAAAAAGGTTTAACATTTACAAATTTAATGTTCTTAGTTGGACTCTACATAGTTCAATTTTTTCTATAAAAAAAATAAACAAAAATATTTCATCAGACGCTAATTTTCTCTCTGGATCAGACGCTAATTCATCAGCTCCTGGATTCTCGATATATCTCTGGATCCTATATATAACCCGGTAACGACATTTATATCTGGTACTGTTTATTGATAAGAATGTTGGGATTTTTCACTGAGTTCTACAAAGCTCCAGGTCGACTTTTCCACCATCTGTGAGTTCTAATTTTAAATCCTGTTCTTCTAATTTCAAACTGGCGTGTGATCTTTAACTTAAAACAATCATTTAGTTTTAACGTCGTTTTCCTGAATGGCATTGTTATGAAGTAATCCTGCTATTGTCCTTTATTTCATTGTTGATTTTCTACTATCTTTAAACAGCAGCGCTGCCCTCCCAGTGCTCAGTGTCTACCAACTACAGCCTGTATACTACACTTATTCTTCCAATTTAATCTTTGACTTTTTGTAGTTTCCGCTCCCACTAGCCTACTCGCACAGATCTTATTTAGTCTACTCACTGCTCTCGTTGTATTCTATACATTCAGGTGTCCACCACTTTGCAAGTAGCATCCAAGGTTCTGTTGCCTTATAATTGCATCTATGATGGCCAGCCCATCAGTGCAATTGTAATTTCCTCCCCTTGAATTGAGGCAGATTGGAATTCACCTACCTATTCCGTATCGTTTAATTCATCTCTCCCTCTACATTCGTAGCACATCTCTAGGTCAACGTGATCTTTACTAGTCATGCCCTTTCACGGAGAAAAGCCCAAAGGAGCGCCTGGAAAGCCTTTAACCCGTAGTGCATCTCAGATCTCATCCTCGTC
>JAHWFO010025224.1:552494-588609 GCA_023313115.1 Rhysida immarginata
AAAGAACAATTTGAGAGAACTCTCTTTGAATTGAGTTTTTTAAGTAGTACTATCTCTTTCCTCAAAGCAATTGAAGAGCTTGAGATTAGCTCATTGAATATTTATCGTTTTTACCTACATTTACTGAGTTTTTGCATATTTATCTCAGTCATAAGTAACTGGGGAAATTAGCATTAACTTTCTTCTTTGTGATAAGATCTATCAACTTTCTTTTCCTTAGATTTAAGACTATTATTTAATTTTTGTATCTCGATGGTGATTCTTTTAACCTTGAATAAAAGATGTTTATTTAGTTCTAATCGTTGCCTTGCTTATTGAAATAAATAAGTCACAACCTGCCATTTTAAAAGAACCCAACCTTTATCCTTGTTTGTGTATTTTATTGTTTTTTTTTTGAGCATTGGTGTTGAGCTAGCCAGATTTTGAATTCAATACATTGGATTCTGGTGCTGATTTGAGATATAAGGGGGGGGGGGGGTGGTCCAATCAAACCGATTTTGGATGCATTGTCGCCCTTCATGTAAGGTGGTACAATCAGGGAGGAAGGTTACAGTTGAGTAAATCTCTCAGAATAGATCCCAACTCCCATAAATGTCGTATGTGCTAAATCCCTGACGTAATATGTGAAATGTTAATACTCTAAATTCCCTCTAGGTGTCGCCAATATGAAGCAATTACTAATGCAGGAAAGCCCAACAGGACTTATTTCATTTGCTACCATTGTAGAGAAGACGAATGAGCAGGCCTTTATCTATCACGTAGGCCACGGTAAAATTAACTTGACACTAAAGATTCTAATCAAGAAGTAAAAACATTGTTATACTCGACATTGTTACTCATTTTACACTCTTTTACTGAACTTGTTTGTGTGTTTGTTCGTAATTAATGAAATCAATATTTTGCCCACTTCCTGAATATCTAGAACTCTGCAACTTTTCCCAATGGCGTCTTATCAATAACATTGCATGTTTCAGTCGTTAGTTTCACTAGTCTTTCATTTATTCGTAAGTTATTTAATATTTAAGTTTAATATATACTATCAGAGGACCCGGCGTTGCCTGGCATAATTACGCTTGTACGTAAACAGAACAACCTCAAAAAGCTAAATTAAACATCCAAATTGGTTAAATAATAACTCAATCATTACAACATAGACCGAAGGAACTATACATTCTAAGAAAAATCCGAAAGACAGGAATTTACCTCTTCACTGAAAAAAATTCGTTCTAGGTGATATACCAGGAAAAAAATTTTTTTAAAGGCTCCCAATGGAAGAACCTCTCCAAGGATGCCTTCTAGTCTAAATAATTTTTTACTCACGTAATCTGGATGTACACTTGATGTTGTTGCAATTTCCTTTCTTCTTTCGATGTCTTGAAGCAAAAATTGACCATATATCACTTTGTGTAGTCTAGTGGTCGCCGATTCTTCTATTTACTTGCTTATCATTTGCTCAATACAGCACGGAGCTAAAGGACTGTTTCCTCTATCGTCTTTCACTCTTTCTCAATAGTCTGCTAACTCATTATCTTCAGTTACTAATCATTTTTAAAGATTTTCAAAAAATTGTTAAATACTAAGATCTCTCTTTTCTAAGAAAAAAACCTGAATAACAGGAATTCTATGCATTGTTACAAATTGAAACTTATCCTTATTGCATCATCATTTTATGTTCATTGTTATAAATCTTGGAAAAGATTGCTTTATCATTGCATCATCATTTTGTGTTCATTGTTATTGGTGAATTGCGCGTTGATACCATTGTTGATGTGAGCTCGACGGGCCTATTGTTGCACAAATTTTGCCTTGCATTGTTAGTCATGAGATATCTGTTTCTGGTCCGAGCATAGTGTGAATTGCATGTTGAAACCATTGTTGATACTTATTGTTGCACAAACTTTGCTTGCATTGTTGGTCATGAGATATATTTTGTTGCTCCGTGTAGAGTGTTTGTGAATTGCGTATTGACACCATTGTTAACTATTGTTGCACAAATTTGCCTTGCATTGTTGGTAATGAGATATTTCTCATTAATATGCCCTGCCATAACCACGAATATCGATTTTTTATCAATAATTTTTATTTTTCCGAAATCTAAAGTAGACAGTGACCTTCCTCATGCCTTGAAAGCCAAGTGTGCAAAATTTCATCAAGATCGGAATAAAACTGTAGATTTGTATAAAAAACAAACACACCCACAAACAAACCCACAAATAAACATCCTACTTTATACATATAGAAGAAGAAGGATGTTTGTGGGTCTGTTTGTTTGTTTGTTTGTTTGTTTGTTTGTGGGTTTGTTTGTTTCTTATGCAAATCTACAGTTTTATTCCGATCTTGATGAAATTTTGCATACTTGACCTTCAAAGTATGAGGTCGCCTCTGATGCCCAAGTACGCGGGTTCGATCCCGGCCGAGGACGACGAGGATTTTTCAGGGGGAAATCCTGAGATCACGCACTTCCTTCGGAAGGGAAGTAAAGCCGTTGGTCCCGTGTAGTCGTTTGCCGGCTGCACGTTAAAGAACCCTTGCGAGGCAAAATTTGCGACCCCTATAACGCCGTCCTGAAATGACCATAGTAGTTGAAAAGGACGTTAATACCAAATAAACCAAACCAACCAATCAAAGTATGATCACGGTCTACCTCAGATTTCGAAAAAATAATCATTATTGGTAAAAAAAATCGATATTCATGGTTATGGCAGGGCATATTCATGAGAAATACCTCATGACCAACAATGCAAGGAAAAATTTGTGCAACAATAGGTATCAACAATGGCATAAAGACGCAATCCACAAACACTAGGCAGCAGTGGCGGCTCGTCCATAGGCACTGCAGCACCCCCAGTTTCACTTTCGATATCGATAAAATTCAATATAATGTGTGTTTTTTTTAATACTATTCTTAAAGCATGTATATTGCATGATCCTTAAGCTTAATGTCACTAGCTATTCCCTAGTTCTTGAAAAAATTACATTTTTCTGACGCAGCACCCCCAGAAATTTTAGCTACGAGCCGCCACTGCTAGGCAGGGATCAACAATATATATCTCAAGACCAATAGTGAAAGGCAAAGTTTGTGCAACAATATGCATGACAATGGTATCACTACGCAATTCACCAATATCATTTCAAAGAATTATAACAATGAACATAAAATGATGATGCAATGACAGAACATTCGTTTCCAAGAATTATAACAATGTACATAAAATGATGATGCAATGATAGAACATTCGTTTCAAAGAATTAGTAACAATGAACAGGAATTGGATATAATAGACGATATAGATAGGGCAGTCTCTCTCGATGAGGCAAAGGAGGTACATGTGTTTTCCTTTAGCTCCCTAACAAGCGTTCAGATGATTGGGAACAGTATGTATATGTTTCTTTGTGTATGTTTTTACCTACAAGCGTAATTACCCGGGCAACGCCGGGTCCTCTGCTATTTATATATATAGAAAGATACTAGCAGAGGTACCCGGCGTAGTCCGGGATAATTACACTTGTAGGTAAACATAACAATCTCAGAAAATTAAATTATAACTTCCAATTGGTTAAATAATAACTCAATCACTACAATATAGAGCGAAGGGACTATCCATTCCTAGAAAAATCTGAAAGACAGGAATTTACCTCTTCACTGATGTAATCCATTCTAGGTGATACACCAGGACTCGATTTACCGAAAAAAACTTTTTAAAGGCTCACAATGGATGGACCTCTCTAAGGATGCCACTGCTTCTTTAAATAATATCTAACTCACGTAATCTTACTTCAGATGTACACTTGTTGTTGCAATTTCCTTTCTTCTATCGATGTATTGAAGCAAAAATTGGCCATTCATCACCTTTGTGTAGTCTAGTGGTCGCCGATTCTTCTATTTACTTGCTTATCTTTTGCTCAACATAACACGGAGCTAAAGGAGTGCTTCCTCTGTCGTCTTTCCACTCTTTCTGAATAGTCTGCTAACTCTCCATTATCTCCAGTTACTGATCAATTTTAAAGATTTTCAAGAAATTGTTAAGTACTAAGAATTCTCTTTTCTAAGAAAAGCCTGAATAACAGGAGTTCTATGCATTGAATTGTTGGTCATGAGACATATATTCACAGATTAAAAACACACAGATAGGAAACTTACTATTCCACAATGTTAAACGTTTCGATGTGACGTCACACAACTCAGCCAATCAGGATAAAGTTATCAGCCAGTCTAGGTGGGAGGGCGCTGTTATTTAATGTGACGTAAAGCATTGGATGATTACGTCATTACTCCGTTATTTACACCGGCTATAATTTTATTTTAATGTTTTTAAATTATAGATTTGTTTTTAATGAAATTCGGTTAGTATTATTACAAATTTATATATCTGATTAAATTAAAATCAAAGAAAAAAATTTAATTTCTTAGATTATATTTTATATTTCTCGCAATTATTATTCAATATAAAATATAAAATTTTATATTTCAAAAACAAGAATAAGCAATCTTACTCCATAAAAATAAGTATTTTATTTTTATATCAAAGCTTATGCATTTTTATTTGCTGCATATAATTACAATAGCACATAATGAAAACAATGAAAAGCACAAAACTTACAGTAAGGATTTTTTAAAAGTACAATATCTAAAAATATACATCAGGTATTTCATTTCCACATAAGATGCACATCTTCAGATTTTCTGCACGTTGGCGTTTTTTCTTCATCTTATTTTTTTAAATACAGTGTGAAGAAAAAAAAACAACTAAAGGAACTCACATGTATAGAGCTGATAAGTATGATGTCACTTCCTGGCCAGTTGCCTAGCGATTCCAAACATTAGGTTTAACAATGTGGTGTAAGGCCATAGAAAAGCATAGAGAAGTTAAACCTAAGTTTGGAATCGCCAAGCAACCGGCCAGGAAGTGACGTCACCACTTACCAGCTCTATTCTTAATCTGTGTTGTGAGTCGCATTGTTTAACGCAATATCGAACGAAACAACATAGCATCATAGCTATTATTAGATGAAGGAAATATTAAATTCACAACGTAATTCAAAAGTTAAAGAAGCAGATGATGACAACATTAATTATGAATATTAATATATATTAAAAGGAAATTATCGCTCTGTGTAACATTATCCGTTCTGGCTGAGGTGGCGTTTATTTCGATGATGACGTTTTGACCTCGATCACGTGGTCTAGTTTCCTATATGTGTGTTTTTAATCTGTGCATATATTGTTGATCCTTGCACAGTGTTGGTGCATTGCGTGTTGAAACCATTGTTGATAACTATTGTTGCACAAACTTTTCCTTGCATTGTTGGTCATGAAATATGTATTGTTGTTCCGTGCAGAGTGTTTGCGAATTGCGTGTTAATACCATTAGAAACCTTCATTCAATATGGTATTGGCCCTCCTTTGGCTGTAATTACAGAATACGCGGTTTGGCATGGACTCTACAAGGTGATGCAATGCAGGTAAGGTAATCACAGACCATGCAATTGTCAGAGAGACCTTCAGGTCCTGCACTGTAGACAGAAGCAGATGCTTTCGACGAATGTTTCTTTCCAGCATGTCCCAAACATTCTCGAACGGATTCAAATCTGGATTTTGCACTGGCCACGGCAGATGTTGCAACTTGGTGTCATGTTCAGAAAACCACTCCTGAACAATTCTTGTTCGATGGACAGTAGCATTGTTGTCCATGAAGAACCCATCACCATATGGGTACAAAAGCACCAATGCAGGATAGACTTGATCTGCAACAATGTTCAGTTAAACTTTGGCTTTCACCCGACTGTCAAGGAATATCAGGGGATCCTTGCCATACCAACAAAACATGGCCCATACCGTGACACCTCCTCCTGCAGCTTGAACTGTGTTCACAACACATAAGGGGTTCATCGCTTCATGGGGCTGCCGCCAAATTTTCTGCCGGCCGTCTGTGCAAAACCATGTGTAACGTGACTCATCCGACCACATCACCTTTTTCCAGTCGTCTACTGTCCAGTCACACCATTCTTTACACCACTGCAGGCTAACTTTCCAATTTGTTGCTGATACCAGGAGCTTCCTCACTGGCATGCGACTTCCCATCCCTATTCGCTTCAACACTCGGCACATTGTTCTGGAAGAGATGGGTTGCGATGATCCTTCATTGAAGTCTGCCATCAGTTGCTCCACAGTAGACCTTCGGTTTTGTCGAACAATCCGTCTCAGACGACGTCGGTCCCTGTCTGGTCTGTGTTGATTGTTTTTGATCCACAATTCTGCAATTTCGACAACTCTTGTGGATTCTGTTTCCACGCATTGAACACCTTGGGGACCTGACCTTTTGAGATACCGATCAGTTGTACTGTCCTGGAAATCGTAGCTCTATCTAGACGGGCTCCCACAATAACTCCTTTTTGGAACTCAGACAGGTCTGCTGTTTTCCCCATTTTGCTCAACTTGAGCAGCTGCAGCTTGCTGCTACGCTGTACCTGCAGCTTGGAATGAGCATATACCTCACATGATTGCATTCATTTGCATATCACAATCGTTTCTGACCTGTGATCCCGTTTTACATATCAGTACAGTAATTCATCACGGGTGTCTAATTCATTGGCCAGTGTGTGTAGAAGGATAATGTATATGGTAATTAGTCCCTTTATCCGAAAAATATAAATTAACTCTTAATACAATTGAAATTTTGGTGTAATTTAATGTAATGTAATTATGCTTAACAGATGAGTTCACAAAAGGTGTACAAAATGCCTTCCTTCCAGCTCTTGACACGGTAAACCCTGCAATACGTTTGAGAAAACGGGATTTTATGGTCACCCTTTTAATTTCGAAGTATTTATTCTTGAATAGTCAGCTTTTGTAATTCTACTATAATGAATTTTTTATGTTGAACAATTTTGGCAACTGGAAGGTACATTTAAAGGCAGCAGTGATTTGGAAAATATTAAGCTATACTGCTGTTTGCAAATGTTGATCACTAAAATTACTTTTTTGACACATGATATATTTCAATTGTGATAGTTTTGAAGTATTTCTAGTGTATGCCTTTTCTAAAATTTGCCGAAAGGAAACACCGTAATGAGGTGATACAACAGTGAAACTAATGGGGTAACTCGTATGAACTTCAAACAAACGTATTTCACGTACGCAGTCTGAAAATCACGAAGACTTTTTTAGCGTGGATTAGCGCGAATGTTTATCGTAACAGATGCCACCTTACGTGACAACCAACTCAGCTAATGTAATACTTGAATTATGTGAAAACCCATGGTGAAAGACACGAAGGTTTTTTAGCGCAATTATTTATCTTATCAGCTGTTGAGTTAGGTGACGGTCACCGCAGTGAATGTATATATTTTAATTACGTGATAACCCTTGACCCTGCAAATTTGTCGAAAGGAATGACTTTAATCAGACAAAAAAACAGAGAAACTAATGGGAAAACATATATCATGTACCCTGACTGGTAATTGCCAAGTTTTTTTTTTACCTTGGTTTACCATGGTTACCATGGTTTAGTGCGAACGTTTATCGTATCAGATGCCGACTTTAATGACAGCCAATGCAGTCAATGTAATACTTGAGCAATGTTGTTACACTTGCATTCACAAATTTGTCGAAAGGAAAGTCTTTAACGAGGCGAAATAATAGTGACACTAATAGGGGTTGATTTTGTTTACAAATCATTCGCAAAGACTGCTCCTGTTTCTTGGTGGTTTTCCTTGGACGTCCACTTCGCGGGCAGGTTTCCACACTTCCAGACAACTGATATTTTTTCCACGTATAGGTAACTTGTACGAACCTCAACAAACGTGTTTCACGTACCCTGAGTGAAAGAAACGAAGACTTATTAGCGTGGTTTAGCGCGAATGTTTATCACATCAGTTGCCGACATAGGTGGCAGTCACTGCAACGAATGTTATATTTGAGTTACGTGATAAACCTTGCCCTCGCAAATTGGCTGATAGTAAAGACTTTAACGAGGTGAAATGCTAGTGAAACAAATGTTTAAACGTATATCATGTATCTTGATTGGAAATCGCGAAGATTTTTTAGTGGGGATTAGCACGTACGTTTATCGTAGCAGATACTGACTTGAGGACATCCAACGCGGTAACCATTGCGTATGTATAGCGAAAAAGAAACACTTTAATAAGGTGCAAAATCAGGTAAACTAATGGGATTCGCGCAAACGTTCCTAGAGTTCGGCTCCACTATTCCTACCGAATGCGCTAGACCTCACCTAAGTTGCCTGATAACAGCTACGCACAAATTTGTAAATAGGAACCCACTGCATACTGCTTCACGTATTCTGTTGAAATAACAACAGCAAAGAAGATAAAAACCGTAAGCTTCGTGCCAAAAGTAAAAAGAATAGTTGAATCGAAGAATTAACAACAGTTTTCAATGAAAAACTGTATTCAATTAATTTTGGGAAAGCACCCTTTTTAACACTGCCAGTTAATCTTTTGCTGTCGAATGTGTAGACAATGTTAGTACAAAGGCATTCATATTCGTTGGGAAACAGTGAACAACCATCAACGTATTTGAACAGTTAGCTGCATTGAGAGCAAATGAAAAACAGCATAAAAAACCGGTGAAACAAAAAGAACGGGTTGGTGGTAGCATTAGCCACGGTTGCCTCTAACAATAATTTGAAAACAAGTATTTCAACGTCAGCACTGCCTACATCATCCTTAGACGATTATGTCATTGGTATATTCTACAAACAAGAACTATATAAAGTGTGAAAATAACTGAAAGGTTTACCGAACTGAGACTTATTAAATTATCCATGGTAATCAAACAAGTCTTGCAACAATTACCGTGAAATGTCTAATTTGACTGTGCTTATGAGAGCTTATGTGAAAACTGCCTGGCACTTTGCCAGTTGCCTGGAAAACAGAGGCCCGTTGTTGTGTGAGGCCATGACAATTGAACCCACCAGCATTTTAGACCCCGGAAAAAACATTTAAAATTAATGTTAAAAGTCAAAATAATCAATATATAAATAAAGACAATTTTTGAGTGAGTATAATCAAACGAATTAAGCAATAAATATCATGAAATGCCTTATATGAATGTGATTATGAGAGCTGATATGAAAAACTCTCCGGCACTCGGTATTCTGTCGAGACAAAATCACATAAGCCCCTTTTGCTCTGAGAACCAGGACCCCTGTCCTGGAGTACCCTGGGCATAACCAAGAATTATAAAATTAATATTATTTTCAGCCTCAGCACGTCAGAACATGGCTACAATTACGTGATTAATCAAGATGTCATCAGCCAGATGAGTAAGGAATGGAATCACAATAAAAATTAATCAAACAGGACCCCCACCCTGAAGGAGCCACCCAAATCAAGGAAATTTAAAGTTAAATGAAAACTCAGCATCATTCTGGAATGTGGAGGGGAGGGCCAGGGTCATTCTGGAATGTGGAGGGGACGGCCAGCATCAATTGTAATGCAGCAGCTGCACCTTTGATCTTTTGGGTGTAGCCAGGTGATAAAGGTGAGCATATTCCAGAATGATGCTGGATACAGAGGTCTTCTGCTACTGTTTTAATCCAACGTCAACTACTATAATCTTACTCATTTCTACCGTTCGTCTAGTTGACCTGAGGCAATAACCAGTTTGTAGCGATAATAATACAGGATTAAGATATTAAGGGAGGAGGGAAGGGGGATAACTTCAAAACCTGAACCAAAGATCTTGTACATTCGCGAAAAGTGAAAGAGATGCTTTTGTTTTCTTTTTTTTTTTTACATCGTATTATTATTATAAAAAGTGATACTATTTTGTGTTTATATGCATTATTTATTAAAATATAAATTAATAAATAATAAAAAATAATAAATAAATAAATATATAAAATTTTAAGAGCATAAATCTTTAATAATTTATTGACGAACTTTTTGCTTAGCAGCCCAGTGGTACTAAGCAAAAATAATAATTATTTTATAATAATAATACGATTTAAAAAAAAGAAAATGAAAGCATCTAGTATTCTGTTTACTATGATAAGAAATAGCATAAGATGAATTGGATAAATTTTATAAGTAGACAAACAATCGTCAAAAATCAAGTTTTTCTGTGAACAGTTTGTTGGCTAAGATCCGCTGGAATTGCACTACTGGAAAACATCTTTATTTTCTATGATCTTTGCACTCTACAGGGGGGTGGACTAATTTTATTTATTATTTCAAAGGTAAAGAAGATAAATTATCGTTATGAACAACTTTAGTTTTAAAGAGCACAATTTTAGTTAATGTTAAATACTTTACACATTCTTAAAAATGCTTGATTTCATCAGCTACTTTTGAATGTTGTCAATTTTTTTAAATATATAATAAAAATGGCTAATTAAAATATTGTCATTTACTGGTGAAACTGCCTGTCAACTTCTGGTGCATCAACTGTCAACTACTGGTGATTCATGCATTAGTTAGGATAAAATTTAATAACTTAATAGCTTTTAAAGATATAATAATTGTTTAGAGATTGGCACATTCTGCATTATATTTACAATTTAATGGTATCACTAGAAAAAATTCAAAATGCAATTTGATTTACGTACACAGTTTCGTTTCACAATAATACCTTTAACTGTCAATTACAGGTACATCTACCCTATTGTTTTCTGTTTTAACGTGAACGTGAAACACTGACACAGATGTGAGTGTTGATAGAATCAATGGAATTTCCACTGTTTATTTAAACCAACTGCAAGAAAAAGTGAAATATTCAAATTTAAAATTACATCTTCATCACAGCTGAAGTTCTTTGGATGCTTACAAGATTTTTCCTGTTAGTGCTTTGCAACAAATGATTTTTCTCTCTGAACGTTTATGCTAACTTTGATTAAGAAGGAATGAATTGCTCTAGCAGTGGAAAAAACATAGGCGCAGTAGTTTAAAACATTTTGACGTTCGAGCATTTCATTTCTCATTTCGCGCGTTTGGAAAGATTTGTGTGAACGATGCAATCGAGTACATAAATTTACTTGAAGTTTTCGCTATTACTGTATATAAAATATTACTATAATATTAAACAACAAATTTTTAAATTTTTCTTTTCAGCATATCTAAGAATTCTGCCTTATCCTTTGTGGAATTCAATTCCAATTCCCCTTTATTTTTATTGGTAGTCAATACAGCTTATCCTTTTAAACTTCTGGGCTATATGATTAAAACAAATTTTCTCTTGATAAACGTAAAATTTTGCAATAAGATTTTCAGCTGTTTCTTAATGCGCTATTTCACAAGATCTATAGATTTCTTCTTATATTCTAGGTTTTAAATCTATTTTTGGCTCTGTTGCTAAGTTCATTTGGTAAAGCAAACTTGGCCCAAGCTCCAGCAGACAACGACACTAAAAAAGTGAAGGATGCATTCAAACGCGTCAAACGCTTTGTTGCTTTTATGAAGAGGTGGATCCGTATTTATGTTCCCACTTTTCACTTTGAATACTTTGTCTTATCAAATGTCAGTTAATATCGGCAGAAAAATGAAACTGAAGTGAAGAGCATATTTCTGTTTTAATTTTAAAGTTGTAATATATAACTTGCATTTATTTTCCATTTAGATTTTTTACAGGTCGTGTGAAATCCGTTAGGGCTAAAGTTACCAACAGAGTAGCTGATCAGATAACAGAAGCTCGGGACATTGAAATGGAAGATGCACCAGTTGAAATATATATTGATGGGCAAATTCTGAAAAGAGATGAAAAATGCTCCAAAGAAGAAAATGCTGTTGACATTAATTTTCACGAAGTGGAAGGAAGCAATTTTCGAAGTGAGAAAAACAAAAATAATTTTAAAAAATATACTGCATTAAATCATGTAAGATACAGTATAATAAATTATTTTTCAAGACGATACAAAGAAATTGATGAATAAAAATAAAGATGATTCTATTATAAATGGTGAACCATTTTGCAACTCTATCAAACTGATTGATGATAAGGTAAAAACTGTACATTCTTTTTTTCTTGGTTTCATATAAATAATGATGAAAATTAATATTTTATGCAATTTTTTCCTCCCGCTTAGGATCAAGAAATTATCGAGAATCATCTAATCAATAGCAAAAACGAAACTTCTTTTGGTTGGCAGTCCCCCAACAATAACAAGGAGAAGGTAGCACCAACTATTATAGAAAGTTCTCGTCGATCAAGCGCAACTTTTGCTAATGATGATGGAAAACAGAAGGATAGCATTAACAAGGACATCCTTGAAACGGGTAATCACCCTCACTTTTTCATATACTTCAATAAACAGGTTTCTAGCGTCAAAATCCCTATTGTCACTTATCGTCAGTATTGTTCTCATTTTATGGATGTCTGTGATGCAATAATTTTTCATACTCCTATTCAACCTGGAAAGATACATGACCCTTACGGGAAATAATGTAATGGTTTATCTAATAGATGAAAGAAAATTATAGGAAGCGCTTTTTTTCCCAGAAAAATTAAAGCAATGCAATTTTTTTAACATTCACTGAACGTTACTTTAACCTTCTATGGTAATAAAATTCATCAATTATCATAGTTTCTAACGCTTGTGCGACAAACTCATTGTGGTATTTCAAATTTCTTTTGATTTTGGGAACAAGAAATGGGAATTCTGGAAAATTTGAAAATTTCCAAAAGATGAAATGAATTCACATTCATCATAAAAACTTAATTCACAATAATAAGATTAGTGAAAAAACAGGAGACACAACGTCCACTTGACCACAAAAAAATGATATTTATTGCCATAGAGGTACATTTCTATCACAAAGTGATAATCAGTCAGTATGCCAATATTTGTCAAATTCTTGTGGTCAAATGGATCTTGTGTCTCCACTTCGTTACCACCTGCTTTACTCTGTTAAGTCTAAGCTCGGCCCTGTAACGTGTAGACATTTAGCGGCCGTATATTCATGAAAAACCCCTCTGGAAAAGGCATTGCCATCCCAGACTTTACTGTTCTGCAACAACTGAATACTACTTCTGACTCTACTTCTGACTCGTAACAACCTTTAATTTTCAACTCTGTTATCTCTTGCATTTTCTCTAAGTTAAACGCACCCCCAACCTCTTTCCCAATCCATGCCTATCCCCCATATCTACTGACCCCACCAACCCCAAAGTCCTTCTCTGACTTCAATTTTACTTTTGATAGCAATCCCTCTTTTTATTCACCCTCTTCATTTTTTCCACTAACATTAAATATCCGCAGTCATCATTGCACTCACCCCTCTTCTTTGCTTCCCTACAAATTTTCTGCTTCACCTCAAACTACATCTCACTTAACGAAACCTGGACAAAATCCTCCCTAGATGTCCCCCTCTTTAACCAACTTTTCATTTGTGAATAATAATAATTATTAACTGGAGATACGTCTCCAAGCATAGGTAATGATTTTTCAATTGAAAAATGGAAGGAAAAATTCATTAACTTTTCATTTGAATCTCTCCACAGTCCTAGCAAAAAAGGTGGGGCATCAAAATTTACATTTCCAATTCCCTCCATCACACCCTTATTTCTAACGGGACTTTGAAATGGAAGAGTAAACAATTCCCTCCACCGCACTTCCTTCCGCAAACCCTGGATGTCCCCTACTTACTATTTTTAATAGCCCACAAAAACGCCTTATTACCGAAAATACTGATTATACAATTTACATAGATGATTTTGAAATATTAACAATACTAGTTAATAATAGATTCTACATTGTCATAATCTATCGCCCACCCTCTGGACAGTTCCCCCCTTTCTCAACATTCTTCTCCTCCATGCTCCTTGACCTCAGTCTATCCCCTTACAAAATTTTACTTACAGAAGATTTGAACCTCGATTTCTCCTCGCCTTCTCCGAATTCCACTTCAATATACTTGACATTACATATAAAACCGGTCTATCCCCTCAATTCTCCACCTACATGCACTTCTCTAATTCATACAACTCCTACTCACTTATCGATCAATCTTTCTCAATTTCAGTTGATAATTACTTCAGCGGCTCTTTGGACTGCCATATATTAGACCATTTTCCCATATATATTACACTATCCAATCTCTCATAACAAAACCCTACCTCAATACCACACATCAAAAAATAACTCGCCTTGTTACCTCACACAGATCGATAGTCTTTAACACCTTTCTAAAACAAACCAGTTGGTCTGCCATGCTCAACCCAGACACCGAAATCTCTTTTCGATAGCTTTCTTTCCCAAACTCACCTGGGCCTTTTAACCAATATTTTCCTCCAATATCTTTCCTATCAACTAAACCCAAAACTTCCTTCCGTAAACCCTGGATGTCCCCCTACTTACTATTTTTAATAGCCCACAAAAACGCCTTATTACCGAAAATACAGACGCTCCCCAAACGCTCATAACAAATCTAGATTTAGTGCTTTTTTCCAATCATACTCATACAACCATCAAACGAGCTAAATCCCACTACTTCACCCACCTTTTCAAAAACATCACTAACAATAGCTCCAAATGGAAAATCTTAAACTGTGACTGTTGTCAGTGTGTGTTTTGTGTTTGATTGTTTCATTATATGATTTGTCATTTGTTGTTTTGTTAGTTGTTTACATTTTGTTGCTGTCATTTGTTTGTTAACGATTTGTGGGGGCGTGGGCCCTTAAGTGAGCTTGTTTGCGCTGGGTTTTGCACTGTAATATGTATCCCTTGTATTTGTTGGTCTTAATTGAATAAGAAGTGAAAAGTTATTATTTTTATTCCCATAATTGTAAGTGACTCGTGTTTTTTTTAAAATAATGGGGATGCTGCAACAATCCTTTGTGACTGATTTACCTCCGTGTATTTGTTGCTGCAGCTTTTCCCAAAATCTGTTTGAGGAACATAAACAATGAGTCTTCCCCTTCGTTAAAAAATACGATCGTCCATGTAAATGCGTGTCTGGCAGAGAAGCCTCTCATCCGTGTGTCTCCCCATGGGAAAGTTTTATGAAGGAAAAATGGGAGCTGTAGCCGTTATGTGGCTAGCTAAGAGAAGTTTTGTTAACGAATGATCTCGTCCTGCTTAGTACTGAGAATGAATCAGACATTCCTGAAAACCCGACTTGTTTGAGCACTCCAAGATGAATATTGCGCCCTGGATATTCTTTTGTTGATCGGGATCAAATAGATCCGCCGCCCAAGATAAGAACACATCGTTTCGATTTTGTGAAGTCTGGTGAGATTGTTCCTTTTTTATTATCCTCCCAAAACTTGAGTGTTTGAGCTTTTTAGTCAAGAATAATGGTGGAACAGAAGTATGATTTCTAAGCAGCCCGTCAGAAATTTCTTTTGGCGACCACTTGTTATTTTGCAGAAGTGGCAATCTGAGTGATTGCGTACGTGAATTGAACATGCAGAATAAGCATCACTTATTGTCAAGAACTAGTTTTGAGCCATACTATTTAGAAGTTGCCCTGGCAAAGTTATTTACTACATATTTTTATGTCCGTTCGACAGGCTCATTTGTTCAAAGGGGGTATTTCTCTCCCACTTGCTTTAATGATGCTACCCGGCCGTGCACCTGGGAAGTTGTAAATGCAAAGCTTAGCACATGAATCTGTTTACGGAGTTTCACGAAGCTGTTTACGGGGTTTTACTTAGTGGTGACTGCCCCCCCCCCCCCCCATAATACGGTGCTGGCAACTAGTGTTGTCCTGTCGGGCATCAGAAGTAACGAAAAGAAGGGGGGAAAATACCTCTTTTCGTTACTTCTGATGTTCAAACTATGTCGAACTTTAGGAGAAGGAGGATGATTCGGGCAGACGTGAGGAGTTCTGTACATGGGCTCTGGAAAACTATCGACTGGATCCTTCATTTTTACATAACATTGCGTTCAGTGAGGAGGCAAATTTTTATGTCCATGACGAGGTAAACCGTCAGAACATGGGATATTGGATGGATATGAACTCTCGTTGGACAGATGCATCCAAAGTCGTTGGTGATAGCAAAGTTATGGTGTTGTGTGAGATATGGGGCACCCGTTTTATTGGACTATTTTCATAGACGGTATCTTAAATGCTGATGATACTGCCACCTTGGCATGGGCGCACCAGCCATCTCACGTTATCATTCGGCTGCAGAACGCCTTGAAGAAGTTCGAAGACTGGTTTAATTGCTGGAAACTGAGTCTTAATGTCGGAAAATGCAAAGTCGTGTACGTCAACAAAAAGGTTAAGTGTCCTCCGGATTCCCTGGTTCTATTCAATAAGAAACTCGAATGGGTTGACAACTACAAGTACCTTGGCGTTATCATCGACTCAAGACTCTCCTTGAATCATCACGTAACTTACGGTCTGAACAAAGCGAAGAGGGCTAAGTACAGTCTTATAGCTCTCCTGGGTAGAAACAGCGGCCTCAGCATCGACAATAAATTACTACTGTTCAAGATAATGATTCGGACCATCCTCCTCTATGGTATGCCTGCGTGGGCGACTATATGTAGAAGCAAATGGAGCGAACTCTAGTCGTTCCAGAATGTTACCCTGAGGACCACTGCCCAGCTTGGAAGAAGGACCGTAAAAAATCATTACATACACTCGGAACTGAACATGACTCACTTTGAAAAGTGTATCCAAGATTTCCTGATGAGCATGGTGCAGACGATGAAGAGCCATGACAATGAACTGATGGCTGGAATACTGAAAAACCTGATGGAAATTAAGTGGCATACAAAGTATAGAAAACGGAGGCATATTCTTGATGTCGACTTCGAAGACATTGGCAACGTTTCCTTCCCGGATTATTGGAAGATGTGATACCACCTCCTTCCCCTCTCCCACTCTTCTGACAATCGTCAATCTTATTTTTTTTTCATAATGTGGAAGACTTCTTTGGGTTAGTCAGGCTTCTTGTCTATTTCTGTGTGGAATTTATTCCGGAAGGGTGAGACTCCTGTAAGCACTGCTTACGTCCCACCTGAACAAATGTACACTTCACTGTTCGACTGTCGATTGTCGAGAATGCTACAGAACACTGTGTTCACGTTATTGTTGACTGATGATGGCAGTTTTACCAAGTTTTTTCCACCATCCTGGTGCACCACCACACTACGGACTTAATATCCGTCAATGGCTGGATGCGCAATTACCTGGTCATTGGATTGACTGGCAGGGTCCTGTGGAGTGGCCACCACATTCCTGAAACCTCACACCGCTAATTTGTACCTGTGGCCCACTTCAAACAATTTGTGTATGCTGTCAAAATCCAAAGCAAACGTGATCTTCAGCAATGCATCCCACAGGCCTGTGATAGCATTACCCCTGGCGTTCTTGTGCGCGCGCATAATGAATGGATAAAGCACCTTGAGGTCTCTCTCTATCAGCAGGGACAACACATTGAACACATCCTTTAGCTCTTGCAACCCAGTTTCGATATGTGTGAGCCACAACAGATAACTGAAACCCAATTGCAGGAATGAACTCCTGAGAGAAAACTAGTGTTGTTTGATATTCCACGTGACCGCCTTCCCATTTAAGAGAATGAACCTTGACAAAAAATGGCAGATTTTAATATGGCGCCCAAACTCCAAAACTGTCTCAAAAGATAGAGCACCTATCCAATATTTTACACACCGTTTCCGAAATACAGGTATGTCCTGTGACTCATTCAGTAGATTGTTACAAGTATCTTTCGAAAGAGCTGTGAGTGTACAAGAAAGTATGAAGACGACGCTTCCATGACAGCAGGATTAGAGGAGACAATAGGATAAAAATAGGAGCAAGTGTGAAATTGAGAAGGAACATTGATGTGAATTTGGGCACAGTAATTGGTTCTGTCGGTGTTGTACAAGATTTGAAACTGGATCCTGAGGATAAGAAAAAAAGTTAAAAGGATAGTAATACAAATCCAATTAAGTAATATGCAAGAAACTGTGAAAAACAGTAAACTGTATTAAACTAGGGCGGACTGCGACTCGCGAATCGCTTTCTTGACCAATAATTTAGAGCGAACCGTTATTGATTGTTAAGAAAATGACTAACTAAATTCTTTAAATTGATATTAATTTTTATTGTTGAAACAATTTAATTTTAAACTGCGTAATTTGGCAAGTTTTTCACGCCTAACCTTCCACGATGCATGGTTGTTGATATTAATCAACCGCGGCTTTGCAAATGCCGGTTCGATCAATAAACCGTTGATGGTCTTCACTCGTGAAAATGCCACGTACGATAAGCCAAGTCCAAATTCTGAATCACCAATGTCTATGACTGCTTTATCAACAGTGATTCCTTGTGCTTTGTGTCTGGTGATTGCATAGGCTAACTTAAGCGGAAATTGCTTACGCGTACAAGATACTCCTCCTTTTTTGAAGCCAACGGCGATCGGTAAAATGGGAACTGCTTCATTGGTTAATGTTGGTCCAGTATAGGTTGCGAATTTGACGAGAATGCACATCGGCAGTTCATTCAAGTGGTTGCGAGTTTCAGTTGGCGAGTAGACAATGTCGACAACCACATCAAAAAGATATTGTGATTACGCTGTGATTACAGCACTTAGAATTACAATATATACCTCAAAATGTAGATTCAATATTCAAGAATGCAATGAAATCGAAAAAATATCGTTAAAAGTTCTAAGAACTTCGAAATTTGGCCTTAAAAATCGAATGTGCAGAGCAAAATTTGCGAAGGGCTTCGCCGTATTTTGTATGTCAAAAATTCTATTTGCACGCGCAATGTTTGTTTACGTTTTTCTCAATGCATTCCTATGGGAACAATTGAAGGGTGATTATTTCTCGATGGTAGGTCGGATTTGAAAAATTTTTTTTCTTGACCATCACTATGGTCATGCGCATGCACGTGCAAATTTTCATTGTTGTGACTATTACGTGTCAAAAGTTTTATGCGGTCATCGAATTACACTTGTCGACTGTTAACAGAGCTTCGCTCTAAAAAAACAGGTGATAAAAGTTCTAAGAACTCGATAAAATGGTCTCAAAAATTGATGGTGAAGAAAAAAATTTGCGAAGGGCTTCGCCATATTTTCTATGTTGAAAAATCTATTAGCGCGTGCAATTGTTTGTTTACATTTTTTTCAATGCATTTCAATGGGAACAGCTAAATGGTGATTATTCCTCGATGGCTGAATCGATTTTTAAAATTTTTATTTAGTGACCATCAGGATGGTCATGTCCAGCTGTGTGCAAAATTTCATTTGTCTATGTTCTCTGGTTCAAAAGTTTTATGCGCACAAAGAATTTTGATTTTCGCCTGATAACAGAGCTTCGCTCTAATAAATAAAGAAACCATTATTTCCACAATATTATTTAATGTCCGTAGGCGCATCTCAACGACAACGACGTCTTCTTCAGCAAAAAACTAGATAAAAGAAGAAGACGTCGTCGTCGTCGAAATGCGCATACGAACATTAAATAATGCTGCAGAAATAGTGGTTTCTTTATTTATTTTATACAATTCATAAACTCACTTCAGTTAGGAGTACATTTGAAATAATGTATTGGGTGTATGTTCAGCGCGAACAATATCCTAAATGTGTGGCATTTGCTATAACTATAACATAAAAGTCAAAGGCCTTAGTTTTAACAGCGCACTTATATAAATAGGCTCTTCGGTATTCTCCTGTGTGGTCGAGCTTACTTAGCATTATCAAGAGTAAAACGCCTGAGCAGCTTGCATCTAATTAATATTGATTATTACAGTAGTGTCAAAGTTCGACGATCGCTAGACTACACAAAGTGATGAATGGCCAAGTTTTGTTTCAAGACATCGAGAGAAGAAAGGAAATTGCAACAACTAAAGTAAAGTAAATTGCAACAACTAAAGTAAGATTACGTGAGTAGGAAATTATTTAGACTAGCAGTGGCATCCTTGGAGAGGTCCATCCATTGTGAGCCTTTAAAAAAAATTTTTTCGGTAAATCAAGTCCCGGTATATCACCTAGAATGGATTTTTAAGTGAAGAGGTGAATTCCTGTCTTTCGAATTTTTCTTAGAATGGATAGTCCCTTCGCTCTATATTGTAGTGATTGAGTTACTATTTAACTTGGAGGTTTAATTTGGAGGTGTAATTTAACTTTTTGAGATTATTCTGTTTACCTACAAGCATAATTATCCCGGGCAACGCCGGGTCCTCTGCTAGTTAACAATAATACTCAACAATAGATGTCATTGCTGAAGGCTTCACAATAACGATGAATAAAGTCAAAGTCCAAATGCTTCAAATTAAGAACAAACTCCTAGGTGCCGGCTATGTTTAATCTAAACTGGGTGTAGAAAGCCATGGTGATGAAGTAGAAGAACGATGAAAAGATGTATCTGCTTGTCTTCTGATGAAGAAAAGTGGACTGGTTGCCTGCTGGTGAAGTATAGTTGCCAACTCGCAGTCGCAGTGGTATCTTTTTCTTGAACAATCAATGCATCAGCAGCCATAACGAGCAATGCATGCCGCGCGAAGCACAAGGTAAACTAATAAACAGTTGATAAAACACGCGGAGTTGCTTATAATTCAAAAAGGCTCATTGAGCAATGAAAAGAAATATTACAATAAAATAATACGATAAATTAAATAGAAATGATGGAATCAAAGAAATGTGCTGTGAAAGAAACAAAAATATGTTATGAAAGAATAAAAATACAATTTCTTTCACATCACAAGTTGACACGTGCACTGAGTGCAAGTTCGATGGAAAGGGCGGTCCAGCTGCCAAAAGTGATAATTTATTGTCAGTGTGCAGGGGAACAGCTCACAGGAGAATATGGGTGGGGAAGCGAAAAAAGTGCCGACTGGTATTAAGAATAGCGGGTGTGAGAAGTTCATATAGGACGCTTTGCGGTGTAGACTGCTTGCACAGAGCCCGGTAAAAAACCAGATGGTGAATGCCGCGCAAAAACGGTCCCACAGGAAGGCCACTGGACCAGAACCACAAGTGTGGGATGCGAGTCCTCTTGTAAGCTAGGGACATCGGCTTGGGTTCTGTGTTTTAGCAGACTAGAGGAGGCCCAGCATGTGATAGCCCTGGTTTTAAAGAACTTGATTCTTCTTGCTCTTAAAGGGTGGCATGCGAAACTGTTTTCATTGTGTGTTTTGTGTTTGATTCGTTGATTATATGATTTATGTCATTTGTTTTTTGTTAGTTGTTTACGTTTTGTTGCTGTCGTTTGTTTGGGAACGATTTGTGGGGGCGTGGGCCAAGCGGCAGAGGGCACAAAACTACCTCATCCATGGAACCTCCACACAAGCAACCCCCGTTTCCGACCCTTCGTCTCTAGACGTCTCTCAACCTACCACTTTTCTCATCACACTTCTTACATCTACCTCCCCCCCCCCCACACCCTCCCCTGCCCAACAACTCCTTCATCCATCTCCCGTCCCCCCCTAATCCGACTTCGTTCTTTATTCCCCCAGCCTCTCTAGAAGTACTAATCTCTACTATCAATCGTCTTAAACCCTCCAACAGCCCAGACACCCAGAGTTAGCTGTAATGTCATCATCCAAGCATGCTCTGGTTTCGCCGTCCCCCTCACAATGCTTTTAAACATATCCTTAGCCCATGGCAGCTTCCCCTCCCAGCTACGTTCCGCAAAAGTCATCCCAATCTTTAAAAAAGGCGACTCCTCATTCCTTTCAAACTACCACCCTATCTCTATCCTCCCCTCATTTGTAAAATATTCGAGAGCCTCTTTTATTCCGTCTGTCTTCCTACGTCTTCTCCATGAATCTTCTTCTTTCCCCATCCCAACACGGATTTATCCCAAAAAGGAGCACCTCTACTGCTTGTTACGAACTTACAGAATTTATTATATCCAATATGTCCGATAATCTCTTAGTGGTCTCCCTATATATCCACTATTCAAAAGCTTTTGATTCTATCTCCCATGATCTCATTCATAAACTGTCCCTAATTTGCAATATTTGCGCCCCCCCCCCTCCCCATCATGGCTCTCTAGTTTCTTTTCAAATAGAAAATACACTTTTCACCTATTTAATAAGTCTTCTACAATCACTCGCATCCCCCAAGGTTCCATTCATTCCCCCCTCCTCTTTAACCTCTTCATCAACGACCTCTCTGACGTAATATCACTTCTACCTCTGATACCTTACGCTACAATAACCTGCTCAGGCCTCTCACTAAAAGCAATAGAAGAAACCTTAGATCATTTTTAGACAAGCTTTTATACTGGAACACAACCAATCGTATAAAAACTTGTCCTCGATAAAACAGTTTATATCATATTTCACCAACACAACAAAAAGCTAATAAGAACGAATTTTCTTTAACCTACGACTCCAAGTAAATCAACTCATCCGACACCATTAAATACTTAGGCGTTCATCTATCCCATAATCTCTCTTAGGACATCCATATAAATGCCCTAGCCACTAAACTTAATCATCGCTTAGGCCTTTTTTCTTATCTCCACTCCCCCCCCCCACAACATTTTTATATTACTTTATAACGCTTTAACTCAATCCTCGGTCTCCAATGGCTTAATTTTCTGGGGCACAAAAACTAAATTAAATTTATTACGAATATTCAAACTTCAGGAATAGTTCTTGTGCATTTTACTTAAGCTCCGAAAACCGGACCCTATTTCTCACCTGTTCAACTCAACAAGAATAATCCCAATATAACAAGCTTCATTTCAAAGCTCTTAACAATAGCATCAACATTACATTTACAAAGCTCTTACATCAATCTAACAACCTTCATTTACAAAGCTCTTAACAATAGCATCAACATTCCCCTCCCATAACCCTTATTCACCCCTATCTTTACCCCCCCCCCCCTTATAACACCCACCGCAGAATCCCTTTCCCAACCCCACTGATTAAACGAAACTACGAGTTCAAAAGTATAGCTACTGCGGGCAATAGACTTTGGTATTCCTTACCCCCTGACCTCCGCTCCTCTTCAAACATAAAAAATTTCTCTACCTAAAATTTCTCTGACCCTCCCCACTAACACCTTTTCTTCAGTCACTTCAAGATTATCATTCTCTTAAATTATATTATTAATAACCTATCCAGGGACCTACATTTTCGACTCAGCCATACCGGCCCTGGATGCCATCTTGTAATCTCTCATGATATTAAATAAATAAATAAATAAATAAAAATAAAAATAAAAAAATAAATAAAATAAATGTAATAAAGAAAACAAAACTCGACACTTGAACAAGGATCATTTTTGTTGTTGTCATTCTCTGATATCAAGAGCATAACAAATTTGATCAGTTTACGAGAATTCTCAAATGTTCATAATTCAGAGAAAAAAACCCAGAGATTAACCCTTTACTTCCTGCAAAGTTTTTGCTTCAGTTCACTAAAATTATATAGATTACTTTGAAAAATTTTTTCTTATAAGGAAACCTATGTACAGCCAAAACTTTTTTATATAGTATTCATAGATGTTGAGGGTATTTTCGTGAACCATTTGTAAGTCCATTATATGTATATAAAGTTTAGAAAATATTTTTAAAAATACAAATATTTATTTTGAAATATAACATTGTTTTTTTTTAAGATTTTTTTATCAAAAAAATTAAAAATATTCTCAATCACCAACTTAGCACGAAAACGTGAAAAATTGAATGTTTTATACGAATTCTAAAAAATAATTAAAATATTCTACTTTTTATAAACGCTGTGATTTAGCGATTTTAGTGATTCAAATTTGGCGCTATGAGTCATTCCATCTCAGTCGAGGCCAACGAGAAAGACAGGCCTTGAAGCGGAAAAGTCACCTGATCATCTGGGTCCGAACAACAATCCAATCTTCATTGTCTGCATCTTGGATGTAAACAATGAGTGTTTTTTCGATTGTTGGAAACAATGAAGGTTGGATTTTGTTCGGAGCCAGATGGTCAGGTGACTTTTCCGCTTCGAGGCCTGTCTTTTTCGTTGGCTTCGATCTCAATCCGCAGCCGACGAGAAAGACAGGCCACGGCACTGAAAAGTCACCTGACCATAGCAGTCTGAGCAACAATCCAACTTTCATTGTCTCCATCTTGGATTTTAACAATGAGTGTTTTTTCGTTTGTTAGAAACAATGAAGGTTGGATTGTTACTCGGACTGCTATGGTCAGGTGACTTTTCAGTGCCTGAGCTCTCTCTTTTACGTCGGCTACGATCTCAGTCGGGGCCAAGGATATAACTGGACCCAGCCAACACCACCTCTACTCAAAGCCTGAGCGCGAGAATTTCATACATTGTTACATCATCATAAAAAGTCATCTTTAATCGCATTTCTACCAATAATGAGCCCTAAATTATGACTTCGTATCATGATGTAACAATGTATGACATTGCCGCGCTCAGGCTTTCTCTTTAGGTGGTGTTGCTCCAGCGCGGAAAAGTCATCTGACCATCTTAGTCCGGCCAACAATCCAACTTTCACTATTTCCAACAAACGAAAAAATGCTGATTGTTAAAATCCAAGATGAAAACAAAGAAGATTACATTGTTACTCGGACTAAGATGGTCAGGTGACTTTTCCGCGCTGGGGCAACACCACCTAAAGAGAAAGCCTGAGCGCGGAAACGTCATACATTGTTAAAACGTCATAAGTGGTCATCTTTTATCGCACTTCTACCAATAATAAGCCCGAAATTATGACTAGGTATGATGATGTAACAATGTATGAAATTTTCGCGCTCAAGCTTTGAGTGGAAGTGGTGTTGGCTGGGACCCGTTTTATCATTGGCCCCGATCTCAGTTGCCATCCATGGCGTCATTTCCCACTGCAACCAATCAGAAGCTCCTCCTCCTTTCTTTTTTTATGAATGAAAGGTCTTAAAGGCACTGTGTATTTTTACAGCTGTGGCTGTGCTAATGTACATTTATACAGTCAGCTCTTATGATAAAGATTGTATGTTTTTTATAAATTAATCTTGTAATGACATCTATTCAAGAACATTCGAAATTTTTACAATTGTTTTTAATTTTGGCTTGTTCTTATAATCTTTCTATAATGTTCTTATAATTTTTTCTATTTTAGTAATCTTTTCTTTTTATTTAATATTTTAATAATTTAATAATTAACCCGAAAATAACTTAATAATTATTTTTATTAAAGACTTCAGATGTAAAAAAGAAATTGATACACTTCTTCATAGGTAAAAATTTCATAAAATATTAACAACCTGGTGCTTACTATTTTCATTATGCCATATACAGGGTGTTTCAAAATTACACCACCAAACTTGGCAAAAGGTTAGAGGGGATCAATTTGAACATCTTTTGTTAATAACGTTTTATTCTAAAATGATTCTGCAGTCAACTGCAGTACGTGCATTCAATTAATTAACATGAACGGAAACACTGTTAACTTTTAACACGTTTATTCACATCATTACAAAGAACATTAATTAGACAAGTCAGTAATGTCTTAATAGAGAGTTTAAGTTACACGTTAACGTGAAACGCGACGTCCGTATGCAACGTCTTCGATGACGAATTTCACGTTCACGTTCATTGTCCGTAGAAGTTGTTGTCTTCGGACGTTTTGATTACGTGATCAGTGTTTTCTGTTTTATAAACCATAGCCTACAATAATGATCAGTACTTTCTTCTATTGTTGTAGGCTGTGCATTAACAATGATACTTCAGTTAGTTAAATTAGTTCTGTAGGGCCTTAAAATAATTAAAAATACTAAATATTTATACGTAAATACAGTACATTAAAAAAAACGCATAAAGCAAGCCATGTTTCTTTAATTTAACTATTCATAATATTTTGTAATATGGATAAGTGATATGTAATTCGTATAAACTTTTTAATTTTAATGAAATATTTAATAATAAATGTTCTATTTCAATAAAAAATATTATCATAAATAAAATTTTAAATATTGTTAAACATTTTATTTTTCGTCTTAAAAATATTTGTTGAGGATACTTATTAGGGCTTTTATCTTTTGAATTTTATAGTAATCCATCCTTATGAGAAATAAATGTACGAGGCCTGTGAGAAAAGTATCCGACCTTATTTTTTTCGCTGTGGCTACAGTCACGGAACCCTGTACGAGTTTTCAGTCCCGGAATGACGTCACTTCCTGCTACGTGAAGGGAAGAGCGGTGCCAGACAGTGTGACCAAATCTAGCATAATTATGCTAGACTAGCATAATTTCCGCCATTTGGCATAATTTTTAGCATAGTGCTCATTTAGCATAATTCTAGCATAATTTTACAACATCTAGCGTGAATCTAACATAATTTTACATTTTATTGTGATAATCTTGATGGCTGGACTGCATGCTTTGATTTGATCAGTGCGATCAGGTTTTAGTTGCACCCAAAGGAAACGCATGCGCACAAACGGTCTCCATTGGTTTTAAAGCAACCAAAACGATGCATGAAAATATGAAATCTTCTGTTTTGCATGAATCAAATCACTCTGATACTGACACTTCCGATGACGAGTAATCTTCCAACCATCATAAATTGTTGTTCAAGCATGTCTTTTTTTTTATTTCTGAACATTGAAAAAAAAATTTTATCATCGCTTAATGTTAATTCCTTTATGATTGTTACAATAATTTCAAATTTTAAAATATTCTTAATCTTTGTCCAAAATAATTAACAATAATAACAAAACAATATGTAAACATTGTAATGTCAAACAAAAATCGAACATAATAATACCAGTATTAGCCTTTAAAGCATTTTAAGTGTTTCGAGGAATGATGCTATTCATTGTAATTTATCGTTATTATGGCAGTATCAATTTCAACAAAGCCAACAGCTGATCATGATCATTGTAAAAATCAAAAAAATAAACGTAAACAAGCATGCCGCAAGAGTCAGAGTTTCACATTTCAACGAGAGGTGGCAGTTTTCAGTATAGTTAGTGTAAAAACACATTTTGATCCGGAGGGTGTTTTACTATAACTAAAAATAATGTAATATTCCATCTTAATTTCAGCATAATTCTAGCATAAGTTTCTTCTTGACATAGCATAATCTAGCATATTTTCAATCTGAATCTAGCATATTACCGCTAGAAAAATCTGGTCACACTGGTGCCAGAGACAAATGAAGAAAGATGAGAGCATTTGTCACTTACTTTCATTTGTCTCTGAGCGGTGCACGGCGGTCGCGTCGAATGTTCGATGGATTTTCAAGATGAATTTTCATCATATAACGAATTATAAAGCTTTGTTAAGGATATTCTAAGCAAAATTTTGTTCAATTGTGGACATGCGACTCTAGAACAATTGAAGGGGCCACAAAAAGAGGACGAAAACGACACATAAACGACGAACTTCGCTTCCCTATTGCTAAATAGAGAAATAAGGAATTAAAATGACTGGAAAATGGTTTATAAACGATGAGAGCAGCGAAATTATTTCTGCATTTCCTTTGCACGATCACAAATTTATTACAGATAAACAACGAATGAATTTCCCTATTGTAGCTAAAAACTTGAATGACCCCTATGCCTTTCACGGCCGCAGATACGTGAAACAAATCTTGATCACGATCCCGCGGCCGCCGTGCACCGCTCTTCCCTTCACGTAGCAGGAAGTGACGTCATTCCGGGACTGAAAAATCGTACACGGTTCCGTGACTGTAGCCACTAGTGATGAGCGTTATTTCACTACCTGTGACTTTTTCACAGGTAATCACTGCTACTCTCGAACATTCGAAACCGTTACCAGTGATTTTCACAAACGCTACTCTCGAACCTGTTATCGTTATTTTACGTGTGATTTTCACTGTTTCACGGTCAATCGAGGAAACCGACGCATGCGTTAACGATTAGAACTCTTTTAACCAATCAGAATGCACAGAAAAGAGAGTATTCGCTTTTTCCGTGATGTTTTCTAGCGATCGTTGATTAATTGACCAAGCACTTCGTACTAGTGCTTGTTTCTATATCGTTTATCGATAACAGTTCGTACATAAAGTTTCGTTTCATAAAAACATAAGAGCATATAAAGGCTCCTGATATAGGTATTTTATTTGCATCTGCAATTGATAAATAATAGATGTGATATCTAATTCTAGTGATATTTTCACGGAATACCGTGATTTCTTTATCCAGAATTGTACGCAGAGGGGAGCGAGGGTGAATTACTAGTAACTAGACATTTGTATACTCAGAGGGATAGCAACTACTTTAATTGTCTATACATTAGTTATGCAATTATCAAACACGAAACCATATATATATGGGGGACCAAATTTTGGAAAAATCAAATCGGGAGACTTGGTCAAATATCGATGTTATCGATAATATTTAATTTAATTACATGTAATTAATTAATCCCAATAAGAAAAATGGGACAATCCCGCAAAACCGAGACGTCACCCTATATATACTAGCTACAAGCAGTTTGTTAATACAATGATAATAAGCTGAATATAAAACTGCATAACAACAATTATATGATATAATATAGTTCAGTAGCCAAAGTGAGGAGGGGAGTAATCCTCCCGCATTTTCATTGCTTTAGGGGTCGAAAATTGCAATGAAAGAATGCCTCCCCCTCCCCAGAGGATTTCTGGGTATGCTATTGGTTATATTGGTTACATATACTGACTTGATATATTATTCCAGGGAAATGGAAAATCAACAGAATGGAAGAGTATACTTTCACAATAAAATACTGATTATGTATAAAGTTCACTTCCGTTTAAAAAATAAATTACTCGTTTATCACCATCCACCCGCTAAGAAATTACCGCATTACTCCAATAAATTTTGTATTCAAATACTGAGAATAATTGAAAATAAAATTACACGCGCTACAGGGTGACCCAAAAGTCATTTCACTCAAAGATACAGTTTTCAAGTTACTGCTTGAACTGACTTTTGGATCACTCTGTATATTTCTTGGAAAAATTATGATCCCTTTATTTTATTAAGCAAACAAGCATTACTTATATGACTTAAATGAGCGAGGTCAAAAAATGCGCGTCATTTATCCTTGCTATGGCACTGATAGTGATAAGTCAAATGAGTAATACATGTTTGCTAAATTAAATAAGTAATAAACGGGTCATAATTTTTTCGAGAATTATATTTAATTTTCAAAATTTGAATAAACAAACTTGGTGGAGTATTTTAATTTCTTAGCGGATGAAGGAGGGAGGGGGGATAAATTCACAAGTAAACAACTAATTTATTTTTTTAAAGGGGAGTGAATTAATCACGTTAATACAAGTTTACTAAAACTAAATAATATACTACTCTCCATTTTATTTCACCGAGGCGTCGTTATAGATTATATACTCTTTAATAAACTTCTGTTTATACTTATCAAACAATGTTTACTTCGCCACCACTTTCGCTTTAACGATTAATATTAGTGAATCATCATCACCGCTTGTCTAAGGAGCAGGGAAAAACCAAGTCCTGATTTCACGTTCACAGGTAAAAATCACTGATATCAAAAAGTAGCAGTCACAGTTATACCTGTGAACGTAGAATCACGACTTAGCTCATCACTAGTAGCCACAGCGTATTTTTTTTTGCGCGCGCGCTTTCATGAGCCAACCTTGAACCTTTGTGCGTATGCGTGAATTTTTTCCCGCCTCTCAATAGCATCAGTTGCTGGCAATCAGCATTAGAGGGAGGTAGTGTGTTGTGCTCTCGCAGAGACAAATGAAGAAACCTCTCTGTGCTCTCGTCGGTTTTTGATTTGAAGGAAAATGACGGAACGACTGGAGCAGCGTTACTGCATCAAATTTTGCCAGAAACTGGGCGCCAGCCAGGTGGAAACGATCCGGAAGATTAGAGACGGCTATCGGTGACGATGCTATGGGCATCACACAGATTAAGGACTGGTACAACCGGTCGGCCATCAGCATGCCGAAATGACCAGGTCATTGCCAAAGTGAACGCTGTGGTGATGCGGGCCGTCGTGTGACTATCCGAGAAGTTGCGGAAGACGTGGATATCAGTACGTTTTCGGCACATTCCATTCTGACCGAAGATTTGGCCATGAAGAGAGTGGCAGCGAAATTCGTGCCGAAGCTGCTGACGGCGGAGTGAAAGCAACTTCGTGTTGACGTCTCACAGGACATGCTGGCCTCCGCAAACAGTGACCCCGACTTCATGAACACCATAATCACTGGTGACGAGTTCTGGGTATACGGGTACGACCATAGCATCGTCACCGAAAGCCTCTAAATCAAAAACCGACGAGAGCACAACACACTACCTCCCTCTAATGCTGATTGCCAGCAACTGACGCTACTGAGAGGTGGGAAAAAATTCACGCATACGCACAAAGGTTCAAGCAAGCGCGACCTTGCAAAAATAATAAGGTTTTCGCAAAAAAAAATAAGGTCGGATACTTTTCTCACAGGCCTCGTATTATTATTATTATTATTATTATTATTATTATTATTATTATTATTGTTGTTGTTGTTAAAATTATTGTCATAAATAAAAATAATTTTTTTTATATTATCATAAATAACTTTTTAGATTATTGAAATACTAGAGTTTAAGTGACACGCTAACATGAAACGCCCATGATGTTTTTGTACGTGAGGCCTACGAGATAACATGAATAACGTTGCAAGAACATCACTTTCGCGTAAAACTTCACGTTGACTCGTAGAGCTCACGACGCGAGTGACGTTTCCATTTCCTCATTCACGTTGCCTCTCACGGAAAAACGTGGAGAGTTCGACGTTAAACTCTGCTTTCCCACGTTAGCATTTACGCGAGTTTAATTTTTTATTTCAACCCCTGAAAATGGCCAAATTGAACATCAAAAAGTCTAAATATATATTTATATAAGTAAATATATATAAATATTAATAACATATATTAATATATAATTATAATAAAAACTTTGGAAATTTTATAGAAATGCCAATTTTATAGAAACTTAGTATGAGTAACGATGAAGACACCCAGACATTTAGTGAAAGTGGCATCGCTGAAAACTTCACTAAACATTTTTCTCAGTTATTTGATATTTCAGGACTTGAAATTACAGAAGAAGAATGGTCTTCAAATACTAACTTAGTACTTAATTACCCTCAAACATTATTTTTGAGAAGTGCTTGAACAGAGGATATTTTCAAACCCTATGGAGAAGACCGACCACGACACGACACCTAATTAAAAAAGTGGTGATATTCATTATGTTAAAAACTATCGTCCTATTTCTCTATTTTGGCTAATTTACTTGAATTTATTATGACTTTTAGACTAAGAAAAGTTATTGATCCCTGGTTATCTGAAGATCAACATGGTTTAAAAAAAAAAGTACTCCACTGAAACTAACCTGGCTTCCTTCTTTGTAAGAAGTGATCAAGCGATTGAGCAAACTACCCAAATTGATCGCATTTATGTCGATATCTCGAGAGCCTTTGACACGGTTTCCCACCAAAAACTCCTAGATAAATTGGAAGGATTTGTTGTACTAGGGAAATTCCTTGAAATTTTGAAATCTTATCTTAATCAGAGAACTAAATATATTAGGATTAATACGAGGGTGAGTCAAATGAAAACCGCAAAACTTTTTTTATAATTTTTAATTAACGAGTAAACGTGAATAACAATTGTATTATTTTTCTAAATAGTCTCCGATACATTCAATATATATTTTCCAGCGTTTACAAACTGCACAGATTCCTCTTGAAAAAAAATCCTTTTGGTTGTCTGCGCAGCCACTCGTGCACCGACTGCTGTACCTCTTAATCTGAATGGAGTTTCTTTTCACCCATTGCCTCCTTGAGTGGCCCAAACATGTGGTAAACACTAATGCTTCAACTGTTGCAATATTCTCTGCGTCACAACTCGTTGTGCCTGACCCGGTCGAGGGCCATCTGACACGGCTGTCATACCATTTTTGAACTTCACACTCCATTCATAAACTTGCCGCTGTGACAGACATGCTTCTTCTATGAATTTCAATAGGTTTCACACCTTCACTACTCAAAAATCGGATAACTGAACGCTGTTCTTCTTTGGTCCATGTTTGAATTGGGGGCCATCTTTAAACTGCTGCTGTGACGTTGTTTGCTTGTCTCTTCTTTCCTGCCACCTACCAGATATTCCTACAACTCATTTTCAAAGAATCTGCAGACTTAAAACACGGTTGGGCGAAATTTGGAATTTTAATTACAATTTTGTGGTTTTCATTTGACTAACCCTTCTTATACAAGGTCGTTATAAAATAAGTTCTCCTACTCGATTGTCATGCAAATTGAAATGTAGGCTATTCAGACGATGGGGGGGGGGGGTTCCGGAAAAAAATAGTGCAAAATGTGCCGCTGTGGAATACCAAATGGAGATTTAAAACTACTTTTATTGTTTTAATTAAGCAGGCAAGGTTTTTGTTTGATTACAGCATACACTGTCATATCAATGAATAATGACCAGCACCCCTTCAAGGCACACGCATGGTTCGCCCCAACAACGATTACACATTGCAAAATTTGCATAACAGGCTGAGAAAGCTTTAAAGTTGGTGGATCAAACGGCAGGTGCACGAGCCTCAAGATAGGTAAACGTCCGGATTTAACGGACATCCAAAAACGGATGATAATAGGCTATCGCAGCAAGGGTGACACCATCTCCGAAACGGCGCGATTTGTGAACTGTTCACGGTCCGCTGTAGTGAAGGTGTACTAAGAGTGGACAGCAGGAACAGAAATCGCGTCCCAACGCCATCATTGTAAAGGGTTACGAGTCATCTACCAACGGGGTGAGCAGCGCCTACGACGACTCGTAAAAGGTGACAGGAGAGCCATAGTCCATCAACTGACCACCAGATTCAACAGTGGTGCCAACAGACGTGTATCCGACATTACCGTTGAACGCATCCTGCTACGGATGGGCTTGAACAGTCGACGCATGGTTCCTGCACCCATGTTGACCAGGGATCATCGTCAACGACGCCTAGACTTTGCACGTGAGCACCGACATTGGAGCACAGACGAGTGGGCTAAGGTCGCCTTCTCCAACGAGTCAAGGTTTGCTCCATAAGATTGACTGGCGATGGCGAGTGCGTCGTGAATGCCATGAAAAGATACTGCAGGAGGCTATTATGGGCTGGAAACAGGTTGGTGGGGGTAGTGTGCATGTGTGGGGGATCTTCTGTTGGGGATCTTCCATTGATTCGTCTAGAGGGCAATTTGAATGCCTGTGGTTATTTATCAATCGTAGCGGACCAGGTGCACCCGTACATACTCACGATGTTTCCCCAATGTGATGGTGTGTTCCAGCAGGACAATGCACCCTGCCACAAGGCACGTCCCTTGGCCCGCTAATTCGCCGGACATCAATCCAATCGAATATCTGTCGGAGCACCTTGATCGACATGTAAGGCAGCTGGTATGGACTGCCGCGCACTTCTTCCGTCCATGCCACGACGCCTAGCAGCAGTTATAGCGGCGAAGGGTGGCTACTCTTCAGTTCAGTGTATGTTCAATATGTCCGCTCCCTGCGTCAATGACATGTTGGAAGCGTAGCATAGCATGATCAATTGTTGTATGAATTGTCTCCCGGGAAATGTCTGAGATATGTCGTCTAATGCTGGCTTTCAGGCACAATCCGTACGCTTTGTTGATAGAACTGATCTTTCAAATATCCCAGAGCCAAAAATCGTACGGGTTCAAATCCGGAGAACGTGGAGGCCACGCATCTGGAAAATTTCTAAGTCTAATGCTGATCTTAGCGATCACACAATCATCTCCAAAGTTGGCAAGAAGCAGTTCTTTCATTTGTCGACAAATATGAAGAGGTGCTCCATCTTGCAACGAAGACAGTGGTTTTCAAACATCGTCGTTCTGGCAAGGCAGGAATCACACGCTGTGAAAGAAGTTCACAATACCGTGCACTTGTCATAGAACATCTTACAGGACCTCGTTGTATCACTTCCTCAAAGAAAAAGGGGCCTGAATAAAATTAGCGGTGAATCCATGCCACACAGTCACGTATTCAGAATGCAATGGCTTTTCATGCACGACATGGGGGATCGAAGACCCCATATGCGGCAGTTCTGCGTGTTCACCGTTCCTTCTGGAGTGAAATGTGCTTCGTCTGACCAAAGAGTTCCACGGCCACAGGTCATCAACAATTATCTTCTCCAGAAATCGATAAGCAAATCACTGAAGCAGGGATGGACAGTTCGCGTGCTGTTGCTGGAGCACTTGTTGCAGAATGTTGAGAAGAGGAAGCTCTGTCTCCCACTGCAACAGCCTCGTCCTCAACAACTTCGTCTGCTGTCTTGCGCCGTCCTCTTCCTGGTGCGACAGCCAAATCGCCAGTCGACTCCAATTTCTTTATCATTTTTCGCTACTCAGTATCTGACATGGACCCTTTTCGCAGTCCTTTTAGACGACGATATGCTCGCAATGCAGCTGGACTGCTGCTATCATTCTGGTAGAAAACTTTAACAACAGTGCGCGTTCTTTCTTGCTTAAAACCATGATCTTTCGTGAAAGTTTTTCACTGAACATAATGAATGAATGGGTATCTTTACCAATCTGTTCCATTCTGAGTATGTTGACTTCTAACTTGCATAAACTTTCTGCTAATAAGGCCGATATTGAGAACGAACATATGCTATAATCAAACAAAAACCTTGCCTGCTTGTTTAAAACAATAAAACTAGTTTTAAAATCCCCATTTGTCATTCCACAGCGCCACATTTTCACCTGGTGGAATTTGCACTAATTTTTTCTTACAGGAATTCTCTTCCCCATGGTCTGAATAGTCTACATTTCAATTTGCATCACAATCGGTTCATTAGATTGGGCTCTAGAGGGCTCTGAGTAGGCGAATTTATTTTATAACCACCCTGTACATAAGGAAGGATATAAACAAACAATAGGAACCCCGGAGGTTAGTCCGTTGGGACCTTATTTATTTATAATATTTATAAATGAGCTTACATATAAATTAAAAATGAATAATCTCCTTTATGCTGACGACATAAAATTATCAAAAGAAATCAACTCACATATTGACAAAATGATCTACAGTTAAATGTTGACAGCTTATGCACTTTGTATAAAAAATGGATTAAAATATAGTTTATCCAAAAGAAAAATGATGACTCTTACAAGAAAACCAACCCCATAAAGAAGATAAAGAAGAAAAATAATACGGTATATCAAATTAAAGACTTGGGAATAGCAAATGATCATTGATAGCAAATGCATATTTGGACCCCAAGTAGATGGAGTTATTCCCCGGGCACTACAGCGTGTTGAGCTTATTGGCAGATTGGGAAGACATATTAGGAAAAAAGAGGTTTTTGTGTATCTTTTTCAGATGAAAAAATAATGTGTTGATTGTTTGGACGATTTGGATGTTGATGTTTTTAACTTTTCCAGGCCCATTTTTGGTATTGTGGTTTTATGTATTTCAGTCCAGCTTTGGTGCCATAAGCAGTTTCGGATCTCGATTTCCCTTCAGGAATAAACAATTTCATTCATTCATTCAAGATTATAATATTTCAATAATCTAAACAGTTATTTATGAAAATATTAAATATTAAAAAAATATTTTTATTTATCATAATAAATTTTAACAAACACAACAACAACAACAATAATTATAATAATAATAATAATAAAAATAAGCAAATTCCTACACCTAAACATCAATACTCCCACAGCCTTCTTTTGGGTCCGCCTCTGGGATTGGCTTCTGGAGTTGATCTGAGTTTGGTTTCCCCAAACAACAACAACAATAATAATAATAATAATAATAATAATAATAATAATAATAATAATGTACGACATCTCAAAGAGAGTCGCCCCCAAAAACGGGGTTACTAAAAACTAAAGTAATAAAGAAGAAACATCAAGCCTAATAGCTATAGTTGCATGATTAAATAATCGGCAAGATTGAGCCTGAGGTCAGAAAAGTCAAAAAAAAAAGAAAGAAAGAAAGAAAGAAAGAAAGAAAGAAAAAAAAACAAAGGAAGAGAAAAAATTATTCCCAGATGTAAAAAGACTTAAAAATAATGAAACTTAACAATCTATTATAACAATAATAGCAAAATAATAACACTTTAGAAGAAACATTAGTAAAATAATAAATAGTAATCATTATATAATGAAGATAACCTCCAAAAGACAGCTGCCCGAAAACAGGATCGTTAAGAAAAGAAAATTACAACACACATAATAATAATAATAATAATAATAATAATAATAATAATAATA
>JAHWFO010025224.1:588619-612622 GCA_023313115.1 Rhysida immarginata
ATAATAATAATAATAATAATAATAATAATAATAATAATAATACATTTATTGCCCCCATAATGAGGGAATATAATAATATTCGAAAGATAAAAACCTTAAAAAGAATTCTCAACAAATAATTTTTAAGACGAAAATTGAAATGTTTTACAATATTTAAAATTTTATTTAAGATGTTATTTATGATAATATTTTTTTATTGAAATAGAAAATTTATTATTAAAATATTTTAATAAAATTAAAAAGTTAAATGAATTTACGCACTACTCATTCATATTACAAAATAATATGAATAGTTAAAGTACAGAAACATGGCTTGCTTTATGCATTTATTTATTTAAATGTACTATTTGTACATTTGAATGTGCAATATTTTTTAGTTATGTTAAGGCCCTACAGAACCAAATTAAGTTACTGAAATATTATTGTTAATGCATAGCCTACAACAATAGAAGAAAGCACTGATCATTGTTATAGACTATGAATGGAAACGTCACTCGCGTCTTACACAAAGCCCCGTGAACTCTACTCGTCAACGTGAAGATCTTATGCGGAAGTGACGTTTCTGCAACGTCATTCACGTACTAAAACGTCACTGGCGTTTCACGTTAACGTGTAACTTAAACTCTCTATTACTACATAATGTGCTCGAAATGTCGACCACCTGTTTCAATGCACGACTCACATCGTCGTAACATGGAACGATTGATGCGCTGAAACACTCTAGGCATCTCGTTTACCATCGCTGTAGCAGGCACCGCACGTGCCACAAGATCTTCCTGTGACTCAACAGGAGTTTCATACACCACACTTTGCATATGTTCCCAGAGAAAGTAGTCCAGACATGTGAGGTCAGATGACCTGGGTGGCCAGTTAATAGGAATCCACGACCGATCCATTTGTTTGGAAATCTTGCATTAAGGTAATCACGTACTTCCCGGGAGAAATGGGATGGTGCCCCATCATGCTGGTACCACATGTCTTGGCGAACTCTCAGTGGTATGTCCTCCAAGAATTCTGGTAACACATGCTGAAGAAACATGTTGTACTTATGCCCAGTTAAGGAAGTGGACATCATGTGTGGGCCAATCAATTGTACATGCACAATTCCACACCAAACGTTAATACTGTAGCGCTGCTGATATGCACGGAGAAAATGTGCGTGTGGATTCTCATGGGCCCACAGGTGTGCATTGTGTGAATTAAACATTCCCTCTCGGGTAAACATGGCTTCATCTGAGAATAATACACGTGATGTGAATGTAGGGTCCGTGTGATTTTGTGCTAAATACCACGTTGCAAATGCTTCACGAAGAGGGTAGTCAGTTATCTTCAATGATTGGACCTTTTGCCGGTGGAAAGGATACAGCAAACTCTCGTGCACAACTCTCCAAACATAAGTGTGGTTCAGACCCTACTGCACGTACACTTGTTGTTGGGTTATCAGCAAATTGTTGCAGAATCTCGTCCTGTGGCGCTACGTTCCTGTTATGTGGTCGTCCTGCGTTGCCCATGTTCCTGGAGAAAGATCCTGTTTCACGAAATCGCCGATGCAGATTCGCGAATGTCTGATAGTGAGGCACACGTCTGGTGGGGTATCTTTCATGGTACAGCCTAACTGCAGCTCTCCCATTCTCATTGGCTGCTCCATACACGAAATGCATGTCAGCCAATTCTTCATTTGTGTACGTCTGCATGCTGTGCTTGCAATGGTTCCAATTGACAACTAAACTTTACAATTGCTTTCCGTACTAACCATGTGTCTAATTGCATACTACTGTATGGATTTAAAGGAATGAACCATTATTCTGTGGTGGGTATAATAATGTTATTCAAAACATTAAGCAATACTGTCTTTTTGCTAATGGGACTCCGAATAAGCAAAATGAAACAGTGGAAACTTTGTACTGTAGCTGACTGCACAGTCATTTTAGAATAAAAACGTTATTAACAAAAGATGTTCACATTGATCCCCTCTAACGTTTTGCCAAGTTTGATGGTGTAATTTTGAAACACCCTGTATACTCATTGCTTATTATAAAGGGTGATTCTAAAATGAAAAGGCAGATAGAGGGTGAAATTCTGTGCGCCGCTCAAGGATGCTTTACGAGGTCGTAGATTTTCCACAGACATGCAAAAGTGCAAAAGTGGGCCAAACGGATGAAAGTCTGAGGGAGCAGGATCTGGGCTGTAGGGAGGGTGTTCCAGCACCTCAAAATTTAACTTGATGGTTTGAACAAGAGAAATTGGATCGCTGTTTGTTATTCCTCCTTAGTGCAAACTGCTAGCGGAGCGGATATGTTTATACAGTTATAGCCAGAAAGCATATGACGCGATCAGTATCAAATTTCCCACACGTGACCGTAGTACCAACTCTAAGCACGCATGCGCAGACGACTGTACGATAACCTTGAAGTTGTGTTATGGCGAAAGTGTAAATAATTTTTGACTTGCCCTCGTAAATGTCCTATAAATAAAAGCTATTTCAAAGTACATTTTATAGCATACAGGAAAAGATAGTTTGTTAAATTGGCAAATATTATGTAAATGAAACGTAATAATTTTCAAATTCATGTGCTGCACCTAACTTTGCCGCTAATGTGCTGTTTACCAATGAGTCAAGTTTTACAAGGGATTCTGTGCTGAACTTTCATAACACTCATCAATGGACTGAAGAAAACCCTCATGCAATCCGTCAATCTCGGCACAACAACAGTTTTCGCTTAACGTTTGGGCGGGTATTTTTTCAGACCACCTGATTGGGCCCTACTTTTTACCAGCTAGACTCAATGGCCTTTCCTACACACGCTTTTTGGAAGAAGAAACACTGTCTATTGCTGGAAGACGTTCCTTTAGAAGTTCACCGTCAAATGTTTTTTATGCATGATGGTGCACCAGCACATTAAAGTCGCACTGCCCGAAGTTTTCTTAACGTAAATTATCCGAATCGGTGGATTGGCAGAATGGGGCCAATTGCAAGGCCTGCGCGCTCCCCAGATTTAAATCCATTGGATTTTTTCTTATGGGGATATCTCAAGGCGCGAGTGTATGCTACCCCGGTCACTAATGTTCACGTTCTGCGAGACCGTATTGTGGAAGGATGTGACATATCCGAAATATTCCGGGAATATTTGAAAACGTCCGGCAATCACTGAGAAGACGTTGCGCGGCCTGTATTGCAGCTGAAGGGAGCCATTTCGAGCACTTAATCTAATACGTATTAAAATTGTATTAATTTAAATAATTAAATTGTATAGCAATTAAATAGTAATCTTTTTTTTCTTTTCATTTCTCATCTTATTCATCAAACAATTTCCATTTCACTAGATAACACATAGGCCTAATGTTTTTTTATTATGCATTTTAAAATCATCTACGAATTTTAACTACTTGAAAACTATTTCAAAAAATATTTTTCACTATAATTGTTATAAAATCAAGAAAAGCTTGCTTATTAAATTAGAAATCAATTATTAAACTGAAACGTAAGCATTTTCGAACATAAATTTCGAATGCTTGGTTCGTACTTTCGCGAGTCTGACGACAAACCGGAAGTGACGTCACGAAACTTTAAAGCGCTATAACTTTTTAACGGAGCCTCGGATCGAAAAACGCGACTAGACTTTTTTGCTCAGAATTTCACCCTCTACCTACCTTTTCATTTTGGCACGACTTTTTAGAATAACCCTGTATATTCATTTTTCATTTTTATGATAATACAGGGTGATTACGAAAGGGAGGACAAGAATGAAATACCATGTACAGTTTGTAGCGGGGAACAAAATTTTTCCTATAAACATCGGTCCGGAAATGCATCCTTACAGAGATAATTCACCTTGTACGAGGTAGGAATGACATTGCAGTAGGTGCTCAAATTGCCGACCCTGAGCCTCGATGCAGGTGTTTAGTCTGCGGACGAATTCTTGCGAACTCTGGTGAAGATGTCCGGAGAATCACTGAGTTCTCCACACGCTGTAACAATTTTAGGCTAAATTCGGGTTGGCTTCATGTAGTCGGGTGTAGACGAGATGCATGTCCGCCAGCTCTGCACTAGTCAAGCGATCCATTATAAGACAATGGAGTTACATGTTTCGTTTCCTCTCTTTTAAAAGAGAAAACACGAACAATTTACATGTTTAGATCCTAATTTACATGGACCCTACCATTGCTGTCCGGGTAACGCAAATCCATTCCTACCTCATACAAGTTACGTTATCTCTGTAAGGATGCATTTCCGGACCCATGTTTTTAGGAAAAATATTGTTCCCCGCTACAAACTGTACATGGTATTTCATTCTTGATCTACCTTTCTGAATCACCCTGTATAGATCAATAAATTTCATTAAAAAGTATTATTATAAAAATTATTGTAATAAATAATAATCTTTATGAACTTTGAATCTGGAAACTTAATGAAAAGCGAAAATTTTATAAAAATGAGAGAATGGGATAGCCAAATAAATCAAACACCAAATTTATGATGATAAATGTATAGGCCTTGAAAGTTAAACCTCAACCTTGAAAGGCTAGGATTATTCAATTTCAATAATGGGAGGCAAGAGGATGGAAAATCATCTGATGTAGTTTACTAGTACGTCCCTGCACTACATCAGTTTTTTTTCCATCCTCTTGCCTGCATTTTAGCAATAGAATAATCCTAGCCCTTCAAGGTCGAGGTTTAAATTATTGGATGAGGACTATACAAAAAAATGCGTTTGTAATACAGCAAAGAATCAAAGTTTCCAGAATGCGATCCAGAAAAACAAAATTCAATGAGCTGCCTTGGCTTGTACACAGATGCCAGGAGTATAATTCATCGAGCATTGAAACCATCTTCTTATAGTAACATTTCCTTATAACGAATGGAGAATTCCAGAAAGAGCAGGGAGATAAGACACTCCACAGTTGACGTAATTATGACGTCAGACTTTAGACTGTCTATCGAATTTATCTTTTTTAGACATGTAAATTTGTAGAATAATATTTACTTTTTGAAGAAAATATAGATGAATGTCTATTGTTCAAAATAAAAATTGCATGTATATACCCAGCTATAATAATAGCTTCGAAAACACGCGCCAAATTTGCATGTTGAGTGGATAGAAAGGAGCTTTGGATTTACATCAGAGAATTTATGGGAGGAAATATAAAAAATTTCTCATGCTTTTTACAGAAGTTATCATTAAGGTATTCTAATAGATTAATGATCATGAGTCTTGGGTAATGACATCACCTTCTAAACTTCAGGCCTCACAACAGACGTTGAAAACGTCATCAACATCAGGCCCAAACAACAGCGCTCTTAGCAAAGGAAGTAATAAAAAAAATGATTTCTTCCTTCCTGAATTTTCATGCACTCAAAAGCAACATAGTTCTAAAAATATTTTGCAAAATATAATTAAAATTGTAAGTAATATATTTTTAAATAATAATATTAAGGGTAAATAACGATTCCTGTATTCATAAAATTATCTTTTGTTAGAGCGCTATTGTTTGGGCCTAATACTGATGACGTTTTCACCGTCTGTTGTGAGGCCTGTAGTTTAGAAGGTGATGGTAATGACCGAAAGTGTGCGATCGCGGGTACAAGCAGCCGAAATGAGATTCCTGAGAAATGTGGCAGGTGTTACCTTACTAGATAGAGTGCACAGCAGCATAATAAGGGAGCTTTAAGTGTTGAGCTTATGAAAATGTTTTAGAACAGTTGAATGCAAATATATTATATTTCTAACAGTTTAGAGTGGCATGTTAGATCGCTCACTTGTCTCCCATTATAGCAAGGACTGTCTTTTTAATTATATTTAAATAAATTTATTAATGCAAGTTAGATGATTATTATACGACATTTATAAAGAAAAGAGTCTGCTTTATTTAAAAAAAATTGTTGTTCTGCATATCCAATCGTTTGATAACTAAAAATTAAGACAAATGTATAAAAAAAAAAGAAAAACTTGTTTTCGTATTATATTAAAGTCTCTGAAAATTTCGGTCTCGGATGCTTATTTGCATCTTTTCGGAATAGAAGGGTTAAAAGAGACTTGGAGGAGTTCATCTGAGAAATATTTAATTTTATTGTCGTGTTCTTCAATGGAAATTGACATAGCCTTGCATTCATTTTCAATTCGCTGTGGTATTCTTTAAATCTTATAAATATCTACAGGCGATTTAAAATTAAAAAAATAAAACCTACTGAATTATTTTTGACTTTGTCTTTAGTTATTTTAGAATTGTATGAAAACAGATGAGGAAAATATTCGTGACCTGGACTCATTGCTGTAAACCATTTGCGCTATGACATGGTTGACGTTTCTTACGTGTCCTTATGGATTAAACGTCACTGGGTAGCTTTCATGGCAGAGCAGGCTCCAATGCGGGATCCTTCCTTTCATTTTAAGCCTTTATATACAGTATATGGCGAAACCACATAATAATACAGTATATTTGTTATAAGGCTTATACTGCCATTTTTAATTACATAAAAATAGATGGGGGAAAGAAAAAAGAAATAGAGAAAATTCACGACATGGATTTAAACTATGGACCTGACTTGGGTAATGGCGCTACCACGGACATTTTTGTTTATCCTTCATGAAATAGCAAACACCATTAGAAAAGGTGTTTTACCTTCGCAGACGCTAAAACAACCTGACGAGGACTCTGGAAACGCTGGGCAGAATACAAAGCATTCACCAGCAGTGGGGAGCTACTTGTTGTCTCTGTAAGAAGAATAAAGAAATTAGCTTCCTTCACTAGCGACATTAATTTAACTGTGGGACTATTACGTTCACCTGCTTGGGGTGGGGGGTATTATATGAGCCGCACATGGAGAATTATTGGGTCCAGCTAAGGAACAAAATTCATATCACTTTTATACAATTTTTGTAAAATAACATTCCCTTTTCCCAACGCCCAATTCTTATATCCATTCCTATTATGCTTCCTGCCAAAAGACTACGTGGAAAAATTCGAGAAAAGCCTCCTCGTATGCATAATTTCCATATGGTAATAGGCGTTCCGACGATCGTCGATTTTTTATCTTAATGCTCGGGCTGCACGCGCCTACATATCCTGGTCAGCCATTAGACACTGACATTGACACTTACGTGACAGCATGCATCCAATACATGCAATCTAAAACATACATTAGATCACTCCCTGTTGAACGTTGCAATTTAAAGTTGAAAGCAAAGTTGAAGATGAAAGCACACAAAACTGGGACAGGGAATGATGGCTAGATTGTCTTGCGTGAGGAGACTGATCGATTGTCCTGGATGATATGTGATTGATTGATTGATTGATTGATTGATTGTATGATTTTTTTCCGTTCAATTTTGCCCATTTTATTCATTTGTCCATTATTTATAACTCTTTATATTGAACTAAAGCACTATATAGGAGGTTGGTCAAATTTTTTTAGTGCACAAGGAAAATCTACAGGGCAGCAGTCCTATGGAGGCAGTGTGTATTCAAAAATCTGCGCGTGTGTATTGAAAAATATTGGATTTTCGAAATTCTGACTTCGGAATCTTAAAGACCATTAAGAAGTAGAATAGGAATGCCTGTAAGACCCACACTTTATCTCTTTGTCTTCATCGATAAAATTGGGTTCAAAACTTTAAAAGTTCCACATTTTCAGGGCCTCTATCTCCTAAACGGTTGGATCAATTGAAAAAACACCAAAAATAAAACATTTCTCGAATATTGTTTACAATCTGAATATACCATTAAAATAGGAGTTCCTATTTAAGACCCCACCCCCCTTACAAGGGTTAATGAATTTCCCCCGCAAAGTAATTCACTTTTGATTTTGGACATTTTTTCGTACAATGCTTTGTTCTCGAGATATTTACATGTCTACACTTAAATGGACCACTCTGTATAAAGAAAGTATGGACAACTGGTTGCAGGCAGCCATTTTGATTCCTATTTCATATGATGACTGCTTCATTTTCTGAGTAAATTCAAATTTCCATTTTGATAAAAGTTAGACGGGAATGTGTCTCTGACGTTTAATTTCCTGCATCAAAGAATTGTCCATACATACTGCGTTTACATGCACACTTTCGATCCGGATCGAAAGACAAGTTTCAAGTCAATACTGCAAAAAGTGGCATGTAAACAGGCTTCAACACCCCAATCCGGATCGAGTTCAATCTCGTCGAAAGAGGTGGTTTGAAACCAGGGAAGCATGCCTCAGGAAAGAGGTCAACCCAATAATAATATTCGGATCGAGTTTAAATTTGCTGTTTGGTCGGAACGCCATAAGAAAAAATATAGAAAATTTTAGCTAAAATAAGTTCTTGGTTGATTTATACCTCACACAATAAATATCTATAAATAAATAAATGAATAAATTTTAAAATACATTGCATGTTTAAAATTTTTTTTGTAAACTTTTTTATCAAAATGTCATTTTTCCTAATTAAAAATTTTCAAATTGTCAATCAAATTGGAGTTTTATATATATATTTTTATCTAAATTTAATTTAATAATTTTTTTATCAAATTATAAGTATCAAATTAAATATTATATTTATATCAAAAATTTCAATTTAACATTTTCTATTTTATTAAATTACAAATAATTGTAATTGTAATTTTATAATTTTTATTATTTAATACAATTAAATAAACAATTAAATTGAAGTTTTTGATATAAATTAATTTGATAAAATCTATTAAAATTATGTTTTGATAAGAATGTATAAAATTATATTTTGATAAAAATAAGTATAAAAAACTTAAACATGCAAATGCATTTTAAAAGTTATTAAGGATTATTATATTGAGGTAAATAAATCAAAAACTTGACATATAAATAACATTATAGTTAACATTATAAATAACCTCAACCTTATTATTTATATATAGAAAATTTTAATTGAAAACAAAATTTAAAGAAAAAATCAATAATTACAAAATGTATTGATTGTCAATTGTATTTCCAGACGATAATAATGAGAAAATTTTAAAAAATTGAATTTCAGCCGTATTTTAGAGGAAGCGTAATTCAAGTGAAAAGGCCGACTGAGCCAACAATGGCGGATTTTGTAGCAGATGACAAAGTCGGGCGTACTTTCCTAATCTAAAGCTTTACCCACAGGGCATCTTATCGGACTCGATCCGGAACGAGTTAGATGCATGTAAACGCGAGGCAATTTTGGATTAACTCAAGTCGATCCGGATCGAAACGTGCATGTAAACGTAGTGACATTGACTCATTTGTAAGAGGGAAGTGAAATCGTTTCGAAAGACTCAAAATGGCCGCTGCCGCAATGAATCATGGTATATGGTAGAGTGTCACAGTTCCCTCTCTCGGCAACATTTGGAGTTACAAATTTTTTTTGCCTTTATCCTTCGTCCCATGTCTTGACTACTCCCCTAACATGGCCTATGTGATAGATAAAGGCATGCTCATTCGTCTTTTCTACAATAGTAGCAAATGAAACCGGTCAAGAGAGGCTTTCTGCATTATATGCGCTAGAGTAGACTGTAGTAAAAGAGTAGCGACAACTACGGAATCGTTTTTCATGTGTTACTGGACGCCATAACGTGTCGACATCTCCTTCACTCGCTGCAGAAATCGTGGCACGCAACGTAGTTTAAGTTATAGTTTCTCATTAATTTTACTACCCCACGATAAACAAATGCCTGATTGCTGTTGGATATAAAAGTAATAGAACGTGGGCCCGATGTTAAAGTGTTCTAACTCTGCTTTTTGAAGTTTTGAGAAAAGCGAGATGATATTTTGATATATCATAATTTTAATAATAATGCTTAAATACTTTTATAAACTTGAAGTTAACATGATGTTGGCAAGATTAAGAAGTTATAAAATATTTTTAATTTATATATATTAGTTTCGTCGATACAGGCACTTCCGGTTTGGAGTTAGAACGCTGTGGTTTTCAAATCTCATTATTTTTTTATGGAATTATAAAGCTCCGATTATTATGCAATGTAAACTGATAAAATTGACTTTAATATAAATAATGTTATATTTTATTACGATGAGAATAATATTTTAACGATAAAATTCTATTGAACGGTATTAAATTTTGACAACCTACATTATTCATTCTAAATTACCTGTTGGCTTTGCAGTGAAAAAAACAAAAAACATCGGAACAGTTTCCTAAGTAATATACTGTAATAGTTACTTTTCTTAATATTTTAATCACTAATTTAAGGGTCATTCGCTTTCAACAGGAACTTTAATAATATTCTCATCCAAAATACAGAAAAATAACGACATGGCCGTAGTCTATGAAGCTTAGCGACATCAAAGATGACAAAATTTTACAATGTTTAAGAGTATCAAGGTTCAGTGTTAAACACTTTCACATGAAATGGCTGATTTTCACCATCTTCACCTCCTACTCAGTTTCAGTATTCATTTCGTCCTACCCATTTCTAAAGGGTGTTTCTAAATGGAAGGACAATAAGTACATAGTGTGATTCCATGCATCAATAGAAGCAAAAAGTTCCTTATCGAAAATGTCGAAAAATCAAAATTTAAATTGCGTCGTTACGTTATTTATGAACTTTCTGCACCAACACTTCACATAATGAACTGCGCTATGCCAACACCTTCTAGACACAAGGCCTCGACACGGAAGACTTTGACGTCATACAGTAGGCAGCGAGGCCAACGAGAAAGACAGGCCTCGAACAACGCCTCCTATAAAGAAAGCCTCCGCACTGAAACGTCATACATTGTTACATCATCATACTTCGTCCTTTGTTAATCGTATTTCTACCAATAATAAGCCCTAAATTTGGTCGACTTATGATGATGTAACAATGTATGACGTTTCAGTGCCGAGGCTTTCTTTATAGGAGGCGTTGCCTCGAAGCGGAAAAGTCACCTGATCATCTGGGTCCGAACAACAATCCAATCTTCATTGTCTCCATCTTGGATATAAACAAAGTGTTTTTCCGATTGTTGGAAACAATGAAGGTTGGATTGTTGTTCGGACCCAGATGGTCAGATGACTTTTCCGCTTCGAGGCCTGTCTTTTTCGTTGGCTTTGGCAGGCAGCAATGCCAACTACAAATACAGGCCAGGACAGTCGAAAAACACCTTTTACATTGTTTGACGTTAGTCTTCCGTGCCGAGGCCTTGTGTCTAGAAGGTGTTGGCTATGCCACGATAAAACGGTGGCAGTTGTTGAGATTAAATGACGTTTTCCGCCAGCTTTTATAAAACTTCGCGTGATGTTTAGACCCTTAAAATTTGAGTTTTGAATATTTTGCATAAAAAACTTTAAGTTTGTCATCTTGCAAAGGATCACGCTAGGTACTTATTTTCCTTCCATTTAGAAACACCCTGTATATTGACTGAAAATCAAAATTTAATAAAATAACTCCATTTATTCTTAATTCGTAGTTGTAGAACAATATTTTTTTACAATTTTAACCTGCAAGTATAATCGGTAATAATTTGTATAAAGTTGACAAAACTAATTGTAATTTTTAAAATATCAATTGCGCAACGATTTATTTTTAAAATGCCTACACGAAAATATAATTGACCTAATTTCTTAAATAATTTTGTTCAAGGATGACAGATGCTGTGTACTGCTGCGTTGAAGCCACAACTCCTTGATCTCCGACAAATTTTAACTTAAAATATCTCCGAAACAAGATTTGATTCCAAAAAATTCGGATATGGAAAAAGTAAGCACTAAACCAACTACATACCAGACGTGAATGCTCTAAACTAGGAGCATGCCAAAAATGCAGTTTTCCCCACTATTACTGTATAGTGGCCACGAAGTTCGCCACCACATGGCGTCCATGAATGAGTTGTAATTACTCTCCTTATAGGCTACTCTAATATGTTCTTCCTATTGGCGACACCTAGAGGGGATTTGGAGTATTAACATATCACATATTACGTCAGGGCCTTAGCACATACAACAGTTATGGGAGTTGGGATCTATTCTCAGAGATTACTCAAGTTTAATAACAAAAATAAAAATAATTAAAATTTATTATAATATTTGATGAAATATGCAAAGAAAATTTGGCACTTACAGAAGCCTTTATTGTCTTATATTGGAAAGACGAGTTTACAAATAAAATACTTAAAAAATGAATATACAAAATATGAAAATTCGTAAATAAAAAAAAAAAAAAAAAGTATTTAACAAGATAAAATTACAAGGTGTTCCCATTATTACCGTGTTTACATTTTATTTTTATTAATATTAGGATGATAAAAATTAAAATTTATGTTCTTGTTTCCGACAGCGTATATTTCATTTACCTTCATTAAGTTATGAATGAAATTCAAGTTCTTAATGATGATCAAATAAATGTAGATATTTTATTACTGAATTGGAAATAATAAAAAAAAATTCATAATCGTAGAAATACATAGGAAAACATATGCTATTGACGGTTTAAAAATAAAATTCATTTGCAAACTTAATTTACAAAACTTTAGAAACAGCAAAAATCATTAGAATTATTAGTTATATAAAATATTTTATACAGGATGTTTCATAATGGGGTCCCGTCTTTAGGTCCAAATAACGGCTCAAGGGGAACAGGTGGGGGGAAATGAATATTGATTACTTGGTTTTAATGTCCCCTAATTCAGAATAAAAACATTTCGCGTCCCTGGGGGTGCGAAAATTTTAATTTTGTAGGGGTAGGGGTTATGTGTTATTTGGAGTCGTTATTTGAACCTAAAGACAGGACACCAATTATCGAAGTTTTAAAACTTGAAGGACAGTTTTTCAAGCGCTGCTCCATATTTTCATTGTTTTCTGCATTGTTTATATTCTGTTCAACGAAAGAAAAACTGGGCGTGTTCAGTTAAATTTCCAATTTCAATTGTTAAACATTGTTAATTTCACTTAGCAACAGTGTCTAACAATAGAAAATGGAAATTTAATTAGACACGCCCAGTTTTTCTTTCGTTGGACAGAGTATAATTTTTATTAATAATGTCTAACAAAGGACAAGCGCATGAAAAAAATGCCAAATTGGCAACATTGCTTAAGGACTTGTCCCACGGCCTCCTAGAAACTACCGTGCTTGTGCTTTCTAGAAGGCCGTGCTTCTGCTAAAGCTCTAGATTAAGAAAGTACGGCAAACCTTTTCCGCGCCGCCCGCAGCTGCTGATTGGTAGAACGGCTGTCACGTGAGTTTGTCAGCCATTGTTGGCCCAAACGCAGCGATAGATACCATTGAAATGCATGTGGAAGGTGCAATTTAGATTAAATTTTTAACGAAATATTCTTTGATTGATCCTAAATTTGAATCCGAATAAGCAAAATTTCAGAATCCTTCAATCTATGTTCCTTGGAGGTTAATAAATTCGTTAAAATATCTGAAGAAGTAATAAGAAGCAAGTACGTTTATATTATAACTTCACCGAATGTTATAGAAATGTTGCATTGTGCAATTCTCAGACGATCAGAAAATATAATTTATGTTGAATATAGTTCTTTTTAAGAAAATACAATTCAATATAACAAGGTTAAACTGTCTGTGAAATGTGAAGCAAAACTTGAAATAAAACGTCCATGTTATTTTCATCTTATTTTAGCAAAGTTAATTATCACTCATCATTAAACTTGAATATAAAATATGAAATTGAATAACGAAAATTTGCTAGTTGGGTGAAAAAAAATATAGAAAATTTTAACTATAACTTTTGGATAGATTTTTTACGTCAATATTATAAACCTCCATAAATGAATAAATTTCAAAATACATTGCATGTGTAGTTATTTTTTTGTAATTTTTTTTGTAATCAAACGGTTAGGTTTTCCAAATTATAATTTTTAAAATTTCCTATCAAAATATAATTATCAAAGTGATTTTTATATTTAAAATCAAAAACTTAAATTTAATAGTTCCTATTTTATTAAATTATATTTGATATTTTTATAATTATACTTTTTTTAATAATTTAATAATTTTTATAATTTAATAAAATTAAAATTGGTAAAGTGAAATTTTTGATATAAATATAAAAATTAATTTCATAAAAGTTTATTAAATTATATTTTAATAAAATTTTATAAAATTATATTTTGATAAATAAAATTACAAAAACTACACACAGTGTTTTATAAAATTTATTAATTACATGTAAATCGTTTATTAAGGAAAAATAAATATAGTGAAAATAAACTAAAAACTGAATCTGATTATCATTAAACTGCCTCAACGTTATCATTATTTATATGTAAAAAATTATAATTGAAAACAAAATTTAAAGAAAAATCAATAGTTTCAGAATTAACTCATTGCCAGTTATATTTCCAGCCGATAATAATAAGAAAATTTGCGAAAAGGATGCATTTAAGGCGAATTTTAGAGGAAGCGTAACTCACTTTATAGGGCCATTTGGGCCAACAATGGCGGATTTGGTAGCAGACGACAAAGTTTGCCGTACTTTCTTAATCTAGAGCTTTAGCTTCTGCCTCCTACGGGAGACTTCTACCGGCAAAAAGACATAACAGTTGCTGCCCCTGATTTCACGATTTCATAGTAAATGAGCAGGCCTTTATCTATCACATAGGCCACGCCCCTACCATGCGTACAGCATATTGCGGTTGGTAGATTTCGCTATCGGTCTCTCCAAATTGTCAGTTATAAAATAAAGAAAGCAAAGGAGAAGGAAAAAACGTGCTGCCATTTTAGCGTTTTAAAAATAAAAGTTTAAACTAAAGTAAAAAGGAGAAAACACTTTTCCACAAGAATTATTTAATATACGTATGCACGTTTCGACGACCAAGCGTTCTTCATCGGCGTAAATACATCGGTGTTTAATCCGATGTAGATGACTTGGTCATCGAAATGTACAGTTCATTCCAAAAGCGTTTTCTCTTGCTAAGCAAAGTTGATCAGTTATAAAGTCTAGTAGTTCGAACGAACATCGTAGAAGTTTCAAATGGACTTGGCTGTCCAGATTGGAAGTAGGGATGAGGCTTATGACTGGCGTAGGCGAATTACAGCACTTTTAACTGAGAAGATTAATCGCTGCTTTTTATTTCAGTAAGAACGACTTTGCAGATGAAATATTTAACGCACTTATTAATAACAAAGCAATAAATAGATAATAAAGAGTCTATTTAAGCAATAAATAATAGATTTGAAAAAAAAAATTAAATAATAAATAAAAAAGCAATAAATATTTAAGAATTTCTCAAGGATTTTCAATGAGGGTTTTTCTTACGTAGGTTGATTAAAATAGGAATGAAAACTCCACAGGCTGAAATCGAATTAGAACCTTCGAAGAGCTGAAGATTCTTATTTCGAATCCAAGCTGTGGAATTTTCTTTTCTATTTTCATTAATAAATATTTAGTTTATTTTTTTTCTGACTTTCAAAAATTGATATTTTTATATATTACTTTTTAAATTCTGTACTATTTTAATACCGAAATTGTTCACATGTATATTATGCTTATATTTTATAAAAAAACGAAAACCATTACGATATACCGTGTAGTGAATAGCATATTGTATACTGCATAAATATATGCTTTCTTCATGTATAATATACTGTATTGTTATTCATTATTTTTCCCGTCATGGATACGAATACAACTTTTTTGCCAATACATTATTTTTTAAGCATAAACCCAGAAGACACTGTATTTCATGTCGAAGGATTGTTAGCTATTCCTTATGAAATACCATAACAGACTTATGCATTATACACCATATTGCCATTAATGACCGGACACTTCCTTATGAAAAAATATTGACTTCATATCAGCATAAGAAGAAGAAATAGATACTGGTGTCCGATGCAAAAATAAAAGTTTGGAGAAAGCCCCTTATCGTTTTGTTTATTTTTGATAGCAACTGAAATTCAACTCATTCTATCGGCGATATCTTTCTCAATTTTCACGATATTTGCTTGGGCTTTTTATAAGAGTAGCTCTATACATTTGGCTAATAAATTATGCAAAACACAATTTGGTAACGCATGCGCATGCGCAGTTAAACATTGTTTAGTAAAAATGCTCATATTCCATCAAATATTTAATATTTTTCTATTCTGATTGCAGGGTGTTGTCTGTACTGTTGTTTGTCAAGTCTTCTGCTGTATATGTCATTGCAATGAGTTGAAAATCTTGCGTGTTATAAACAAAAAACTTACGAAAACATTCCGAACTTTTTAAAGAAACCTTTATATGTCCATGAATATACGTGCTGTTCTCATACAAATGAAAACAGAAAAGTAAAACAAGCCTCTTAAGCATATGCTACAGCTACAATGCATTTCAGCATTATTTCTTGCAGGGTGATTCCAAACATTATTTTTTTGGTTCACTTCTTTGCTGGTGCCCTATTTGCCTTCGGGAGAAAACCTTCGCTTAAATATAAGAGGTGTAACTTTTTTTTCACACCCCTGAAATTTCAGGATAATTCGTCAAGTATTTTTCTAGATATTCAACAAAACGTCTAAAATCGAAAGTGTTCGGTCATTAATGGCAATATGGTGTATATTATTACTAGCAGAGGTTCCCGGCGTGCCCGGGATAAATACACTTGTAGGTAAAGAGAATAATCTCAAAAAATTAAATTATAACTCCCAAATCAATACAACACAGAGCAAAAGGATTATCCATTCTACTAAAACTACCAGGAAGTCTAGGTGATATACCGGGACTTTATCTAAACTCTTCTTGCCTTGCCTCACCACTACGGGGCATCACCAGATATTTTAGACTCAAGTTTTTCTTGCCCTTGACTTAGAAACTCTTATACCCTCTTGCTCTTTTTGAAACTCCCGTTATTCAGATGTTTCAAACGCCCGTAGAGCTTTTTCTGTTTTAGTTGCTGAGTTTCTCCGACCAATACTCGTTCTTTCTCTTTCCTTTCCAGACACATAATTTTTTGCCAATCGTCTGGACGTTTGATAGGGAGGGCAAGGGAGACACGCCTGACTCTTATGCCTAATTAATAGACGCTGCCTTAATAATGTTCTGTCACTGCATCTGCATTTTATGTTCGATATCAATAATTCTTGGAAACGAACGTTCAGTCATCGCATTATCAGCATCTCAGTTTCCAAAATATACACGGTCGCACAGAATATAATCAAAATGTATTTTTAGGAAATGTTTGGATCTGCTGTGCTACCAAATAAGCTAAGTGAAAACCGCGGCGTGGCTCGGACTTTTTTTTTAAATAAATTTTGAAATATCTTAAAAATAAATACATGAAAACGCTTAGAATTAATACAGTAAAAATTCTTAATGGAATTTTGAAAACAATTTTTTAAAAGCTCACAGTGGATGGACCTCTCCAAGGATGCCATTGCTAGTCTAAATAATTTCTTACTTACGTAATCTTACTTTAGATGTACACTTGATGTTGTTGCAATTCCCTTTCTTCTCCCGACGTCTTAAATCAAAACTTTCATTGGCATTCATCTCTTTGTGTGGTCTAGCGATCGCCGATTCTTTTATTAACATGCTTACCCGGCGTAGCCCGGGATAATTACACTTGTAGGTAAACAGAACAATCTCAAAAAATTAAATTTTGCAATATCTTAAAAATAAACACATGAAAATGCTTAGAATTAATACAGTAAAAATTCCTAATGAAAATTCGAAAAAAAAAATTTTAAAGGCTCACAAAGGATGGACCTCTCACGACGTGTTGAAGCAAGACTTGGCCATTCATCACTTTGTGTAGTCTAGCGGTCGCCGATTCTTCTATTTACTTGCTTCTGATTTGATCAATACACCACGCAGCTAAAGGAATGCTTCCTCTGTCGTCTTTCCACTCTTTCTCAATAGTCTGCTAATACTTCATTATCTCCAGTTACTGATCATTTTTAAAGATTTTCAAGAAATTGTTAAGTACTCAGAACTCTCTTTTCTAAGAAAACCCTGAATACCAGGAATTCGATGCATTGTTACAAATTGAAACTTATCCATATTGCATCATCATTTTATGTTCATTGTTATAATTCTTGGAAAGGATTGCTTTATCATTGCATCATCATTTTGTGCTCATTGTTATTGGTGAATTGCGCGTTGATGCCATTGTTGATGCGAACACGACGGGCCTATTGTTGCAAAAATTTTGCTTTGCATTGTTGGTTATGAGATATGTTGCTGGTCCGAGCGTAGTGTGAATTGCGCGTTGACACCATTGTTGATACCTATTGTTGCACAAACATTGCTTGCATTGTTGGTCATGACATATATACAAGGTGTTTCCTAATTGGTATCCCGTCTTTAGGTCCAAATAATGACTCAAAGGGAACAGATTGGGGGAAAATGAATATTAATTATTTGGTTTTAATGTCCCAAAATAAAACTAAAAAATCAAATAAAGAGCTGACGTTTCGGATAGAGCCTATCCTTTATCAAAGCAAAAAAAGGATAATTCTCTAAAAGCAAATAGAATATTAGAGAATTATCCTGAAGTTATGAAATTAGTACTAACGGAGGGGTTTATATATAGTTTGCATGGGGAATAGTAAGGCGTTATTGGCTGACAAACAAGAGAACAAATGAGATTAATTAGACGAACTGTTGGGATAGGACAAGACGGAGGACAAATAGGAAATAATAAGGGGGCGGCGGGAAAAACGTAATAGGATGAAACATATGAAAGTGAAAAAACGTTTAGGAATGATAGGGTGCCTAGCAAAAAGATTACGTAAAATTATTCCTGATTATTAGTAGACAAAAAAAGGGGGCTGTCATGAAAGACTATTATTGATATTGTTCAAAAGTATCGATTCTATGATTCCCTGACTGTACTCGGTTTAAAAAATAAAAATTCCCTGACCATTCCCAGTCGCTAGTCACCCTGTAAAAAAGTCCCACATCCATAGTGCATATTCTATGGATGCGAGTTAACTGACCTAATGGGATGTTATCCTTGAAATGGCGCGAATGGCAGCTATCATAGTGTAAGTACTGGTGTTGATCAGTGGGCTTCTTATAGAGATTAGTAGACAACTTATTGTTAGTGATAGAGATAGAGACATCTAAAAAAAGAAACTGTCCTGATAGAGTAGTTATGAGAAAACTTGATGGAGGGGTGGATGGAGTTGGAATGGGTGATAAAAGATAAGAGTGAGTCTTCGTTGTGTGGCCAGATCAGGAAAATATCATCAATATATCGCAGCCAGACCAACGGCTTTAAGGGAGACGTGGAAAGTAGTTTGGTTTCCACTTCCCCCATAAAAATGTTAGCATAGTTGGGAGCCATTTTGGAGCCCATAGCAGTGCCACTGGTCTGGATGTAATACTCACTGTTAAAAGTGAAGAAATTGGAGGTGAGGATGGTACGAAGAAGAAGGCAGATAGTGTCAGTAGAAGGAACTTGAAAAGGTTTGTTAGCCTTGAGACTGTTGCACACAGCTTTAACCCCATCATCATGAGGAATGTTAGTGTAGAGGGAAGAGACATCAAGCGTGCAGAGGAAGACGTTCTTGAAATCGTAGTTAGAGTCGTTAAGGCGCTGGATATGGGAGAGAAAATCGTTAGTGTCTTTGATATAGGAAGGAAGACTGGGTGGGATGTGGCGTATGTGGTGGTCGACATACGCAGATAGTGGCTCACAGAGTGTGTTGTTACAGGAGATGATCGGACGGCCGGGATTGCCAGGTTTATGAATCTTGGGAAGAAGGTAGAAACGACCAGGAGAACTGAATTTAGGAAGGAGGAAGAGGCGGGTTTTGTTATCAACTTCAGAAGAGGATTCAAGCTGGGAGAGGGTATTTTGAAGTATGGTTTTGAACGTGTCAGTAGGATCGGAGGTTAGTTTCTTGTACTGACCTCATGATGATGGGGTTAAAGCTGTGTGCAACAGTCTCAAGGCTAACAAACCTTTTCAAGTTCCTTCTACTGACACTATCTGCCTTCTTCTTCGTACCATCCTCACCTCCAATTTCTTCACTTTTAACAGTGAGTATTACATCCAGACCAGTGGCACTGCTATGGGCTCCAAAATGGCTCCCAACTATGCTAACATTTTTATGGGGGAAGTGGAAACCAAACTACTTTCCACGTCTCCCTTAAAGCCGTTGGTCTGGCTGCGATATATTGATGATATTTTCCTGATCTGGCCACACAACGAAGACTCACTCTTATCTTTTACCACCCATTCCAGCTCCATCCACCCCTCCATCAAGTTTTCTCATAACTACTCTATCAGGACAGTTTCTTTTTTAGATGTCTCTATCTCTATCACTAACAATAAGTTGTCTACTAATCTCTATAAGAAGCCCACTGATCAACACCAGTACTTACACTATGATAGCTGCCATTCGCGCCATTTCAAGGATAACATCCCATTAGGTCAGTTAACTCGCATCCATAGAATATGCACTATGGATGTGGGACTTTTTTACAGGGTGACTAGCGACTGGGAATGGTCAGGGAATTTTTATTTTTTAAACCGAGTACAGTCAGGGAATCATAGAATCGATACTTTTGAACAATATCAATAATAGTCTTTCATGACAGCCCCCTTTTTTTGTCTACTAATAATCAGGAATAATTTTACGTAATCTTTTTGCTAGGCACCCTATCATTCCTAAACGTTTTTTCACTTTCATATGTTTCATCCTATTACGTTTTTCCCGCCGCCCCCTTATTATTTCCTATTTGTCCTCCGTCTTGTCCTATCCCAACAGTTCGTCTAATTAATCTCATTTGTTCTCTTGTTTGTCAGCCAATAACGCCTTACTATTCCCCATGCAAACTATATATAAACCCCTCCGTTAGTACTAATTTCATAACTTCAGGATAATTCTCTAATATTCTATTTGCTTTTAGAGAATTATCCTTTTTATGCTTTGATAAAGGATAGGCTCTATCCGAAACGTCAGCTCTTTATTTGATTTTTTAGTTTTATTTTGATTATACTTATATATTTATCATTTTGTTATTTGTTAATTATTATTTTATTTTTCAGTTGTATTTATTAACTATTTATTGCATTCCAGGGTTTTTGTGTCTCGTCCTTTTCTCTTATAAATATCCGTTTTAATGTCCCCTAATTCAGAATAAAAATATTTCGCGTCCCTGGGGTGAAGGGATAAATTTAGAAAATTTTAATTTTGTAGGGGTAGGGGTTAGACCCCATGTGTTATTTAGAAAGTTGTAGAGCATCATGTAGAATGTGGGTTTAGGAAAAACCCGGTAAAAATATCTCATCCCCTGCCCTTTATCGAGTGGGTATGGCTAGCTAATGTAGACAAAAACTGAAAAATTCATTTCCCATGTACAGTTCTCAAATTACATAATGTTTTTCCTGGGGAGGGGGGAGGAAGCCCGGTCGAGTTTATTAGCTTTTCAGGGTAACGACTCATTCATTCTCATTAATTTTCCAAATGGAGGCCCTACTGTTTTCTTATAATCATGGTTTTTGTCCACATCGGATAGCCATGCCTTTCACTTTACCCACTCAATAAAGGGGGCAGGGCATGAGATTTTTTCACCAGGTTTTTTGCTAAACCCACATTTTACATGATGCTCTACAACTTTCAAAATAACACATGGGGTCTAACCCCTACCACTAAAAAATTTAAATTTTCAAAATTTACCGCTTCACCCCCAGGGACGCGAAATGTATTCTGAATTAGGGGATTGTAGATTTGTAAAAAAAGCAAACAAACAAACAAACATCCTTCTTCTATCTATACAGGGTGAATACAAAAGTCTAAACCCTCCTTTTATTTTTTAATCCGAAGCAGATATATCAATTTTGTTGAATCCAATGAATAGGAAGTTGTGGGTGGCACTTTTCATCATCCCAAATTTGCAAATTAGGATACATTCAAAATTTATCTCAAAAACCGTATTCACCCTGTATATATAAAGAAGGATGTTTGTTTGTTTCTGAGTCTGTGGGTTTGTTTGTTTGTTTTTTATACAAATCTACAGTTTTATTCCGATCTTGATACAATTTCGCATACATGAACTTCAAAGCATGAGGAAGGTCACTGTCTACCTCAGATTTCGAAAAAATAATAATTATTGATAAAAGATCGATATTCATGGTTATGGCAGGGCATGTTAATGAGAAATATCTCATGACCAACAATGCAAGACAAAGTTTTTGCAACAATGGTATCAACACACAATTCACAAACACTCTACATGGACTAACAATATATATCTCATGACCAACAATGCAAATAAAAGTTTGTGCAACAATAGGTATCAACAATGGTGTCAACACGCAATGCACCAACACTATTCAAGGATCAACAATGTGTCTCATGACCAACAATGCAAGGCAAAGTTTGTGCAATATAGAATTCAATGCATAGAATTCCTGTAATTCAGGCTTTTCTTAGGAAAGAGAATTCTTACTACTTAACAATTTCTTGAAAATCTTTAACAGTGATCAGTAACTGGACATAATGAGTTAGCAGACTTTTGAGAAACAGTGAAAGACGATAGAGGAAGCACTCCTTAAGCACCATGCTGTACTGAGCAAATGGTAAGCAAGTAAATAGAAGAATCGGCGACGCTAGACTACACAAAGTGATGAATGGCCAATTTTTGCTTCAAAACATAGAGAGAAGAAAGGAAATTTCAGCAACATCAAGTGTACATCTAAAGTAAGATTACGTGAGTAAAAAATTATTTAGACTAGAAGGCATCATTGGAGAGGTCCATCCATTGTGAGCCTTTAAAAATTTTTTTTTCGCTAAATCAAGTCCTGGTATATCACCTAGAATGGATTTTTTCAGCGAAGAGGTAAATTTCCTGTCTTTCGGATTTTTCTTATAATGGATAGTTCCTTCACTCTACATTGAAGTGATTAAGTTATTATCCCGGGCAACGCCGGGTCCTCTGCTAGTATGAAATAAAGAAGGATGTTTGTGGGTTTGTGGGTGGTTTTGTTTGTGTGTTTGTTTGTTTTTTATACAAATCTACAGTTTTATTCCGATCTTGATGAAATTTTGCATACTTGACCTTCAAAGCATGAGGAAGGTCACTGTCTACCTCAGAATTCGGTAAAATAATAATTATTGATAAAAACTCGATATTCATGGTTATGGCAGGGCATATTTATGAAAAACTAGAAGAGGTACCCGGCGTTGCCCGGGATAATTACACTTGCACAATCTTTTCCTTTCATTGTTAGTCATGAGATATTGATTGTTGGTTCTTGCAGAGCGTTTGTGAATTGCGTGTTGATACCATTGTTGATACCTATTGTTGTACAAACTTTGCCTTGCATTGTTGGTCATGAGATATTTCTCATTAAAATGCCTTGCCATAACCATGAATATCGATTTTTTATCGATATTTATTATTTTTCCGAAATCTGAGGTAGACAGTGACCTTCCTCATGCTTTGAAGGTCATGTATGCGAAATTTTATCAAGATCGGAATAAAACTGTAGATTTGTATAAAAAACGTACACACAGATCCACAGACCCACAGATCCACAGACGCACAGACCCACAAACATCCTTCTTTATATATATAGATAGATATCTCATGACCAACAATGTAAGGCAAAGTTTGTATCAACAATGGTATAAACACGCAATGCACAAACACTTTGCACGGACAACAATACATATCTCATGACCAACAATGCAAGGAAAAGTTTGTGCTACAATAGGTATCAACAATGGTATCAACACGCAATTTACACTACGCTCGGACCCGCAACAGATATCACATGACCAACAATGCAAGGCAAAGTTTGTGCAACAATAGGCCCGCCGTGTTCAAATCAACAGCGGTATTAACGCGCAGTTCATCAATAACAATGAGCACAAAATGATTATGCAATGATAGAAAGTTCATTTCAAAGAATTATAACAATGATCATAAAATTATAGAACATTCGTTTCCAATAAATAGTAACAATGAACAGGAAATGGATATAATACACGTGTCTTCCTTCAGCTCCCTAACAAGCATTCAGACGATTGGGAAAAGTGTGTATGTGTTTCTTTGTGTGTGTGTTTCTTTGTGTGTGTGTTTCTTTGTGTGTGTGTGTGTGTGTGTGTGTGTGTGTGTGTGTGTGTGTGTGT
>JAHWFO010025224.1:612632-642390 GCA_023313115.1 Rhysida immarginata
TGTGTGTGTGTGTGTGTGTGTGTGTGTGTGTGTGTGTGTGTGTGTGTGTGTGTGTGTGTATTTGTGTGTTTGGCACGTTTTAGCAGTGCATAACCCATTACAGTTTATTTCCAAAAAATATATCAACTCGAATAATCAAACCAAAAAGCATACGATTTATCTGTGTTGTGCTATTTAATAATCGTTCGAAGGAACGATACTGATTCATACCTATCGTAATGCCACCAAAGAAATGAAAGAGCATTGGTCAGAGAAATCCTGCAGCTAAGAGACAAAAAACTATCCGGGCGTCAGAGACACCTGAACAACGGGAGCTTCGTCTCCAGCAGGAAAGTATGCGAGCTTCAACGTCAAGGGCAAGGGGAACTTCGGAGGAAAGAGAGCTTCGTCTGCAGTAGAAGCGTATGATAGCTGCAACATCAAGGACAAAGGAAACTTAAGAGGAAAAGAGCTTCGTCTACAGCAGAAGCATGTGCAAGCTTCCACGTCAAGACCAGAGACCATTGAAGAAAGAGACTGGCAGTGACCTCCCCTCTAGTGGTGCCTTCGCGCCACCATTATGGGATTGGCAAGAAACGCTGATCGCGGGAGGCAATGCATGTGAATCAATCGCAAACAATTATTTTTTATAATATCTACCTAAGATATCTGGATGAATTTATTATGGGACCATCAGAAAAACTTGCTCTATTAAACAAAAAATAATTATCCAAATCGGCCCATCCGATAAAAAGTTATTTTGTGACAAATAAAGTTATTCTTAAACATTAATTTTAAAAAAATAGCTTAAATGGAAAATGAGGAAGAGATTATATTAAACAATTAAGTAGGAAAATTCTCCTTTATAAATTATAATTTGAAAGTTAATAAAATATACAGTTCACTAATTATAATCCAAATTATTGTTGATTTGTGCGAGATGTACAAATTATAATCTCCCTTTCTAATACTAACTGGCGACCACATTCTCATACATATTAGTCAAATCGTTTTTTTTTTAAGATCCAATACTTCAGTTCACAAGTAATTATATTAGTAGTTAATTGCTTATTATAATATTTGGATTAATAAATTGATTATTTTATTGAACTGAGAATTATTTCTTCCTTTTCGTTTTTTGTTTAAAAAAAAAACAATTTAAGTACCTTTTCAAAAGTATTTTACGTTACCAGATTTTCTTCTAATTTAAAATTTTAAAATATTTTAAAATCAATTAGCTAATATTTGATAAATTATGTTAGGTTTGTTTATTGATAGCAATTAAACTTTTAAATATCCTTCCAGTTTAAATGTCCTGCTTTTACAAATATTTCATTATTATCAGATTAACAAAAATTAAAATTGAATTTTTTTTATTATCTTAAAAAACAATTTTGTTACACAGCTTTTAAGATTTTTTATAAAGTATAAACATCTAACTGACATTTCAGTAAACATAGTATAAATATTTTTATTGTGATGAATACATTAAAAATAACAAAATAACTGTCACTCAAGAAATAAGCACCAAGCTCAAACACCAGTGTATAATAGCTATTTCATAGCTAAACAAAAAATTAGAAAGTGAAACATTTGCATTGTAGATTTCCAAAGGATGACAAATTGATTGGCATTAAATTTACCAGGTTAAAATTGAGTGCGGGGCACAAAACATTAATTCGTGTATAACTCTGATGAATATAATCATGAATCCCACCATATAAGATGATGCGTCTCACTATTATCCAATCCCTGATATTAAAATCTTGTCAAAATATTATGATTCGGCTGTAGAATATATTGCAGGATTTGTTTCTAGGTCTCTAATTAAATCTATAATCTGCATTCAATGTAAAGAAGCGTTGAAAGAGCAATATAAGAGCTGCCACAACCTTAATTTCATTGTGAAAAAAAATAAAGAGGCCTTATCACACAATCGAAAGTGTAGTAAGCCTGTGCAAAATTTCAGAAAAAATCACTACGAGTGAATTTAAATACGCCTATCAAAATTCTAGCAAAAACATTACATTTTATAATCGAAAACAAAATTAATATTTTCACTAATTTAACTCACCGTTCATTTGAAATGAGTCCTTCTGACGATCATGTGCTTCGACTTATTAGACTTAATGTTATCACATACTGTAATATTCGATATCACCATGAAACCAAGCGGCTGACAGAAAAAATAAGTGGAGAAAATATACGTAGTGTCTTTTCACGACTTATTATATTTAAAAATCAATAAAGAATAAATGAATTTAAATGTTTTGGGTAACTGAAGCTATTTTCGAAACTCCACTGGTAATGCTATATGAAGAGGCTTCAAATTTACTTTTTATTTAGCAATACAAATGAAATTCTTTGCTAGGTATTAAAAATTGATTAAGTTACAATAATCAACTTTTTTAATAATAAAAATCAGTTAAGACTGAAAAAATAAATTCATCCTTCCTCTAGTTTTATTTACTTTCACCATGGATGAAGAAATAACTTTGTTTCTTTATTTTTCTTCATCTATGCTTTCACTTGTCTGTGGCTAAGCCTCCAATATAACGATAGGAGTTGCGAGTTGTACATGCTCTTTTAAAAATTCGTAAGGCATTGAATCAGCTATTGAAAGTCATTAAAAGTATACGTTATCGTTAGTTAATGCAATAAAGTTTATTTAAAAAAATCAGTAAACTGGTTATGCTTACTAATACCTCCTGAAATCATCTACAAAAATAGCTGAAATTACATTGAGAACATAGGCCGCCTTAGGTTTTTGCCATTCACAACAGGGCGACTGCTGCACTTCCGGTGGCACCAGTAGCGCTCAGCGAAATGAATAGGGCACTGCCAGTCTCTTACTTTCATTTGTCTCTGGTCAAGACCAAGGAAAACTTCGGAGGAAAGAGTGCTTCGTATACAGCAGGAACATATGCGAGCTGCAACGTCAAGGGCAAGGGAAACTTCGGCGGAAAGAGAGCTTCGTCTACAGCAGAAGCGTGTGCAAGCTTCCACGTCAAGAGCAAGGGAAATTTCGGAGGAAAGAGAGCTTCGTCTACAGCAGAAGCGTATGCAAGCTTCCACGTCAAGAGCAAGGGAAACTTCGGAGGAAAGAGAGCTACGTTTACAACGTGTTCGACGTAGAATGGAAGAATTAAGGGTGACGAATCGGCATTCTGATTTAAAATTAGCGGCATTTAATTACAATTCTGAATACGATTACTGTAATCACCCTAAAGTCTTAATAGGAAGGATGGATCTCGTATGTAACCATTGTCAGGCAAAGAAATATAAATGGGAACCACCAGGAATATGTTGCTCTAATGGAAAAGCGAAGCTGCCGCCACTTAAAGAGCCTCCAGAACCACTGTTATCTTACTTATATGGTAACACAGCAGATTCCAAACATTTCCTAAAACATGTAAGGGCAAACAATTCAAGCTTCGCCAAATGACATCGTTTGGCGCATCATCAATAGTGCAAGAAGGTGGATTCATGCCTACTTTTAAGTTTCAGGGTCAAATTTACCACACAGCTGGACCACTTCTTCCCCTTCCAGGTGAAAATCCAAAATTTCTTCAAGTTTACTTCATGGGCAATGAAATATTAGAGGCTGATCAAAGATGTGCTAATGTATCTGGCGTGCGACAAGACATCGTTTTAAGTCTGCAGAGACTATTTCATTCGCACAACCACCTAGTAAAAATGTTTACAACAACATTAGAAAGGATGCCTACGAGTACAAAGTAGTCATATGGGCAGACAAGAGGCCATCTGGTGAAAATGAACGGTGTTTTAACGTCCCAACCATTAACGATGTAGCCATACTCATGGTTGATCTGGAAGAGTACGATAGCCGTGACATAATTATTCAGAGACGAAGTGAAAATTTGCTGATGATTCCAGAAACACACCGTTCATATGATGCTCTGCAGTATCCTCTTATCTTCTTTCATGGCGAGGATGGTTATCACTTTAACTTAAAACAATCGATCCTCTCACAGAAAATACGACGCAAAAAAAGTATCTTCTATAGAGTTTTATGCATACCGCATTATGCTGAGAGAGGGATCCTCAAACCACATCTTACGATTCCGCCAGTTATTTCATCAATACATATGTACGCGAAAGTCGAATGTGAAGGGCTTCTTTCTATTAAGTTAAATCAGAAAAAACTGCGTGTTGATGATTATATTCATCTATGGGATGCTGTAGCTAATGACCGGAATGTCTCTGATATAGGAAGGATGGTAATATTACCGGCTACGTTCACTGGCAGTCCGAGGCACATGCACGAATATTCTCATGACGCTATGTCTTATGTCCGCAATCATGGCCGCCCGGATCACTTTGTAACCATTACGTGCAACCCTAAGTGGCCAGAGATTACATTTGAGCTTTTGGAAGGCCAATCACCGATTGATCGTCATTATTTAATAGCGAGAGTATTTAAGCAAAAACTAATCAAATTTACTGATGTTATTACGAAAAGCCATATTTTGGAGAAACCCGCTGTTGGATGTATTCAGTCGAATGGCAAAAGCGAGGTCTTTCACATGCAGACATGTTGGTATGGTTTAAAGAAAAAATCCGACCGACTGAAATAGATGACATAATTTCTGCTGAGCTGCTAGATCTTCAACAGGATCCACTGCTATTCGAAGTAGTGTCAAAGAACATGATCTATGGGCCGTGCGGGCCTTTAAACCATAAGGCACCATGCATGAAAGATGGCAAATGTACTAAGAATTATCCAGGACAGTTCATTGATGAGATACAATCAGCCAACGATGGTTACCCTTTATACAGAAGACGGAAACCTGAAAATGGGGGCTTCACAGCGACTGTTGGTTAAGGTTAACAACCAAAACAGAGATATCGAAATTGATAACAGGTGGGTTGTGCCTTATTCCCCTCTCCTTACAAAAATGTTTCAAGCACACATCAATAGCCGGGTACTGACTGAGCGAGCAGCCTCACCCGAGCCATCCCGAGTTGGTTTTTGTCGATGCTCAAAGGCGCCTCAGAACGAATGCCTCGCGCACGTAAGACGGTTCTATCTTTTCTCGTCGCTCGCGCTATGGAGAAAGAGAAGGTTTTAAAGCTCATCGAATTAGATGGTTCTTTTAAAAGAGACTGGGATTCGCAATGCGAAGAATATACAAATGAAGGGCTAGGAGAAGATGCCTGGCAAAGTATAAGCCAGGAAATGAACTAACAATTGTAAGAGTAATAAACTTTGTTATTCTCATATTTTCGCATTTACAAGAGAGTAGAGTGTTACAAATTCAATCTCAGACATCCAAGTAAAAATTTTTTTCGTCATCATCAAAACACATTTCTTCAAATAATTTGTTCCCATGTTGCAATCTGTATTCATAGATTTTTTATTCTTTTTCTTTATAAGATGAACTAATATAAACGCAGAAGCTGCAACGGCTATCTGTATGTGCGGTCTGAATTGAGAGTAAAAAAATGCTCGGCCGATTTGTGGCTCACGCTTGCCTTGCGAGGCAAACGTTTGCGCAGTTTCCTTGAAACCGAGGCTGCCTCGCGAGGCAAGTGGGGCGAGGCATACGGCCGAGGCTAAGTCGGGTACTGCCACTCTGTTAAATCGATTAAGTACATTTGCAAACACGTCAATAAAGGCAGTGATATGGCCGTTTTCGGGTTAGCCAATGAAAATGCGGTGGATGAAGTTACTCAGTACCAATTGGGGAGATATATTAGCAGTAATGAGGCTAGTATCTAGTACCTACTCCTACGAGGGAGTTTTGCGCCATCCCAGTAAATAACGACTGCTACGAGATGACAGTAGCAGCCGGGACCGACGGCTTAACGTGCCCTCCGAAGCACGGGGGGTTTCATGATGGAAGAGCTGCTGGCGGACAAACAAACCAGTGGCTGTCACCAACTGCTGGAAAACCAGCTATGGTCACTTGGCAAATGGGTCAGACTAAAGTCCTCCAACAGCCGTGCCCCAAATGGCTGTCCCGCCAGCAGTGGCCCTCAAGCCCTGGCCGTCACCCAGCCAGCAGCTGGCCGCGCCTGAAGTTGCTGAACTCCATCGATTAGCAAGCCAACCGACGAGACAACCAGGCCACGGCCACCCCCAGTAATGAGGCTACTTGGCGCCTCTTAAATTTTCAAATCCACGAACGATACCCAACGGTTGTCCACTTAAGCTTTCACTTAGAGAACGGACAGAGAGTATACTTTACGGAAAAGAATGCACAAGAGAAAGTGGAAATGCCTCCAAACACAACACTAACAGCGTTTTTTCAGTTGTGCCAGCAAGATCCATTTGCAAAGATATTACTCTATGTCGATGTGCCAAAATACTACACCTGGAACGCGCAACACAAAATTTTCTGCAGGAGGAAGAAGGGAGCCCAAGTTCCAGGTCAAGCGGACATATGCGCAACTGATGCTATTGGCCGTGTCTACACTGTTCATCCCAGCAATGCTGAGTGTTACTACCTGAGAATGTTGCTTCACGTTGTGCGAGGACCGACATCATTTAATGATCTTAAAACCTTCGAGGGACACGTGTGTGAAAGCTATAGAGTATCATGTCAGAAACACGGATTGCATGAAAAGATCAACACTGGGACACGACATTGGAAGAGGCATCTGCTACGTGTTTCCCAAAACAACTCAGGAGTCTTTTTTCCATTATAATCACGTCGTGCGCTCCATCAAACTCACAGCGCCTTTGGGATAAATATAAAGATAATTTAAGTGAAGACATTCTCAGAGAGGCACAAAGAGCTAACCATTCATTAACTCAGGTTAAAAGCGAGAATAATGAAACAAGCGCTTATACTTCTTCAGGACAAATGAATCTCTATTAACGGCAAAACTCTCTTGCAGCTTGGGCTAGAGGCGCCGAATCGAAATGATCAAGAGGTCCTGGATGCTGATTTTTGGAAGGAAAGGAACTATGACATTAATACTCTCCAGCTTTTTCTTGAAAAAATAGGCCCCTATTAGTCTCAGACCAGAGGCAAGCCGGGGGAACTGGAAATGGTGGCATTTGTTTCCTTGATGCACCCGGGGGAACTAGAAAAACATTTTTGATAAATATTTTGCTGGCTGAGATTCGCCAAAGAAATGAAATTGTTTTGGCTATAGCATCTTCTGGGATAGCATCTACACTGTTAGTTGGTGGTCGAACAGCGCATTCAGGTCTGAAGCTACCATTGAATCTGCAGCTTTCAGAACGACCCATTTGCAACATAAGCAAAGGCTCCATTTAGGTACAAGTGCTCAAGCATTGCAAACTAATATTTTGGGACGAATGCACCATGGCCCATAAAAAGGCACTAGAAGCGCTTGATCGCACTTTGCAAGACATACGGAGAAACGGGCGGCAGATGGGCGGTAGTGTTGTCCTCCTGGCAGGAGATTTTAAACAAACCCTGCCTGTGATTCCACGCTCTACGCCAGCCGATGAACTTCACGCCTGTCTTAAGTCCTCGGCCTTATGGAGGCATGCGCAAAATGGATCTCAAGACGAATATGAGGGTTCATTTACGAGGAGAAACAAGTGCGGAGCAGTTTTCACAGCAGTTGCTGTAAATTGTCAATGGAGAAGTTCCTTCCCCACTACGGGTCTAATTTCGTTTCCCTCAAATTTCTGCAATATGGTCTCTTCACTCGACGAGCTGATAACGAAAGTGTTTCCAGATATACAAGAAAATTACAAATCGCATCGACGGTTGTGCGAAAGGGCAATTTTAGCTCCAAAAAACGACAGCGTTAAATATGTTAACGATCTTATTCAAAAAATGCTCCCTGGCAACTCTGTCACCTTTTCATCTATTGATACAGTAATAGATATGGAGCAAGGTGTGCATTACCCTATAAAATTTTTAAATTCCCTTGAACCCCCAGGAATGCCGCCACATAAGCTCGCTTTAAAAAAAGGATCTCCTATCATGCTATTACGTAACCTCGACCCACCAAGGAATGGAACAAGACTAACCTTGAAGAATCTATTGCCGAACGTAATAGAGGCCATGATCATCACGGGGAATGCCGCAGGTGATGACTTATTCATTCTTCGAATTCCATTAATACCCAGTGATACAAATATGCCCTTCATTACAAGCGATTACAGTTTCCCATACGGCTTTCATTCGCTATGAGTGTCAACAAGACCCAGGGGCAATCGTTTTGTGTGGCAGGCATTAACTTGGAAACGCCATGTTTTTCACACGGGCAATTATATGTAGCTTGCTTAAGAGTCAGCACCCCAGATAATTTGTTTGTTTACGCCCAGGACGGAAAACGAAAAACATAGTGTACCGTCCAGCTTTAGAATAAAAGCTGGGATATAAATAAAATTGTCGGGAGAGCGCATTCGAACCTCGGCTGGCGAATCCAGGGGTCTAGGCTGAGCTCATCGACAAGCAGTCGACTGTCGACAAGTGTTGATGGTCACGTGGTTATGACGCATTTGTCGATTCGAGCTAGCATGAACAAGACTTGTCTACAGAGTCTACAGTGTAGACTTGTCTGCTTGTCTACAGAGTCTACAGTGTACAGACTCTACACCGTCGATTTTCTAGTGTAGACTTTGACCATCGACAACTGCCTTATTATTGTCTACAATTCAACAGCAGTCCACTATGCACTTCGCGATCGTTATTTCAGAATTTAGCAACAGATTTCTTATTAAAATCTTTTTTCCTTCGTTTCCGGCCTGCAGGCTAAATACACATAGCTCAAGAATACACATTTACTAAAAATATTAACAAAAACTTGTTTAAAAATATTTCCATACATGAAGTACTCTCTTGTGTTACGAAACTGAAAATAATAATATAGTGTGTCTACAGGTATGTGTTTATGTATTGTAACGTGCTAGTAAACAGAAGTCGTGTTTACCGTCACATTGAGCTCCAGAGGGAATAAAAGAAAAACCCGATTTTCCCTTAAGAAAAACACAAAAGGCGTAATAATCAGCAAAACCCAAAAAGATAGTAATATTAACTAGGACTAGCCCGTCAGGTAAATAAAGGTTAAAAGGAAAGTTAATAATGTAGAAATAGCGTTAACTCCCCAGCTAACTTAAATGAATAAAATGTCAAAGAAAAACGCGAACTATAAGTTACGTTAACCCTGATCACAAGTGCTAATAATTCAATACCCCAAGACAACCTTTCAGTAAAGAAAAACTAGAGAAGTCCAAATAAATATTTTCTTTATTGCTGACAGAATATAGGTAGATGATGCAGACAGCAGATAACAAGCAAAGGTCGGAAACCATCTAACGGTAAGACTGGAATGGCAACAAAGGTTGAAAGTACATCGAGTCCACTTCAGGTACAGTTAAAAATCAGAAATCTGCAGATGAAGCAACTTGTTGATACCATGGAAAGCGAAAAGGAAAACTCGGGGAAGGATCGAGGATCGAACAATTAGAAAGGTGTGGTGCGGTGCTTGTACTGCAAAAAATAAAGAGAAACTGACAGCAAAAAAAAGAAAGCAAAAATTGGAAATAAAAAAAATAAGGTTTTCATAAATTCTTAAGTGATACTAGAAAACAAACAAACGTTATGTGATATTCAAATAAGCAACTCCACAAAAAAAGGTAGAGATTAAAATTATAATCATCAAACCATTAGACCTCTTCCACAAGGAATCCGAAGGACGGCCAACAAAATAACGCTAGATTAAATACAACGGGATAACACTAAGAGGAATAATACGGGAAAGGCAAGACAGACCAAAGGGTAGACACACGACATAAGAGGTGACGACCGGGTAAGACGGGAACAACATGGTCGAGGTCCTGAAACACAAAACAATATTAACAAAGTATCATCAAGAAATAAAAGAAAAAAAAAATAAGATACTCTCAATTAAAAGGATTTAAAAATCATGAAGAAAGTAAATTATTAAAAGTTATTAATCAAACAAAGTCCAAAAAAAAGAAAACTCGGTTTTCTAAAACATCTCGGAAATCGGAACATAGATGACAGAAATTCATCTGAATGGGTTAGTTTCCTGTTGAACACCAGCACGTTGCATTATGAAGGTTCCAGTACAACTCTAAGTCGAACGACGAACTAAAGCATCACTCCGAAATCAGCCGTAAGACGGAAGCAGCCAAAGGACAATGGGATCCACATCATATCTTGGACGGGACGACACATTCCTATGTCCAACAAACTAAAGTAGTTAGGCGACTTGAAGCATGCCTGATGATCAGCCGAACACTACATCGGCAAAAGAAAACAAAGTAGCAAACAAAAGACGGTCGACATCATGTCGGATAACCACACATAATCAAAAAATAACTCGTAGGCCCCTCAGATGTGGCCTGACGAAATCTTAACCCAAGATCGCACAATAAAAGTTACTAACATCTATTAACTGTATATCCATCTCGATATCCCAGAGATGGGAGAGGAGCTGATGATGCCGATTCAGAGACCGAGCTGATACTGACTAAACATACAACTTTTGAGTTAACAGCAAACCTACTAGAACAAAAAAATATTTAAATATCACGTCCCGCGTGACAGAACTTCCGAGTTCTTGGAAAGGAAAAGACACATTTGCTCCAAGAAAACGAGCTATTTAATACAACGACGACTAAACAATGGCAACAAAGAAAAACGTGAAACTTTTAACAATAGCGATGACGACGAACCTCGGGGAAAGAAAAGACAATTAACGAAAATCGTATTTCATAAAAAAAAATTTAAAATTTCTCCTAGAAATTAAATTTTTTAAAACACGAAAAAACTATACAGCAAAAAAAAAAGGTTTCCCAAATTTAATAGTTCGTGAAAGAGCGTTCTTAAGAAAACATGTATAAGGTACAGCAAAGAGAGAGATGAATTTTAAATAATCAGGCTTGAAAAAGCAGACGGGAAATATCATATCTAAGAAACGCGTCATTATTAAAAGACGACGAGAGAAGACATTGAGCTCACGCACGGAATAATTCTAATAAACGGAATTAGGTAAACTTACGAACTCCGAACGCTTAACTAAAAGCCTTGACGGAAAAATTAATATAGTCAAAAAGATCTTCAAGCGACCAATGTAAATTTTCTATGGGAATAATAACCTAAGAAAAAAGGAGAAATGACGCGAAGAAAAAATTGACATTTTTAATTTCCCAGGCGAAAATTATCATTAACCAGTAAAACTGACGCTAACCGAACGCGTCGAGTAATCCCTTTATAACAAAAGGTGGAGGGGGACTACGGTAACCTCCGTTTAAAAAAATAGTAAAGCGTAAGGTACAAAGTTAGCGGATTACCTACACCGTTAAACATGGGAGCTGCAATAGTTAAAGGGTAAATAATGGGTGACCGGAATCAGGAATATCGATAAGTCGTGGAGGGATAGAAACACGACGTTGGAAGAGTCCGCGAAGAGAGATAATGATAGCAGAAAAGACTATCGTAAAACGTCGAAGACGAAAAAAAAATTTTAATACTGTAGAGGGTGCAAAGGTACGCAACAGTATGTATATATGTGTATACATGGATAAATGTGTAAAATTATGTCTAAATATGTGTAACCTTCTGTATATCAGGTATATCATCTAGCCATATGTGTGTAAACTTGTTTATAAATGTGTAATATGCCACTTACAGATGGTTAGATTTTGTCGAGAGTAGATAAGGACTTGATCGGGTATTTTTTTGGGCGTTGGTCCTCTGTTTTGGGTGTGGTCTTTTTGGGGCGTTGGGGGTTTTGACACCAGAGGGCGGCACAGCTTGTTGTGATGGTTCACAGGTGGCCTAAGGCTGAAATGAAATTAATTTCATCATCCTCTGATGTACCAGCGTGGCAGATAAGAGGGGTCCTGAGGCTCTCAGCAAAATCCACTTAGGTGATTCTGTCTTACAAGTGAACACCTGTTGACGCCCTTAAATACCCACCTAAATGGGTAGGGGTTGGTATACTGGCACCTTAAATGGATTACCTAATTACTAATTCACTATTGTTTCTCGGGTAACCAAATTTTTTCCAAGCTCTTTTACAGTTTCTTTTAAATAAAACGACTGCTGTTTCAAGGTGTATTGTTTTGTTTTTAATTTTCAACTAATGGCTACATTGTTTCAATTGACAAGTGTGCATTTCTTCTCTCTCTATACAAATTTGCACAACTTTGGCTCACAGAGGTTGATAAACGAGTTGTTTGATTCCCCAACCTCGCGTTATTCAGTCACCCACTCCCTCTCTCTCTCTCTCTTTCTCCCTCCTCCTACATAACCAATACAAGTTTGCTAAATGTTGTTTAAAATTGTATTCTCTCTCTCTCATACAGTATACAACTTTTCTGTTCACTTATGGTATTAGGATATAGGATACGAGAGTGATATGCTTCGTACTCTTTATAGTGCAAAAAGTCTGTATTCGATTTTAGGCTATGGTCACATGCGATGATTTAACATCATTCGTCACAAGTCGTTAAGTTCTTAAAGTCGCGCGCTTGTTGGTTTGTTATACAGTTAGAATTTTATAATTTTTCCTTAATAAAGGCTGTACGTGGACTGTGCTTTCATTTTGCGTCACTCTACAATTCACTAGTTGATGACGTTCGCGTGTGATTCCTGGGGTAGGCAATCACGTCCACGTTGCTTCTCGGGCATGCTTGATTTTCTGTTTAATTACACAGATTTTTACTTTTAAATGTTTGTCATGGGAGTGTATGTTCGTTTCACTGCCCTTTTACCATGTGCTGCAAGGTGATAGATGTAGCACCTGTGTGTGCTCAAGCATGGATGGTGCTGGCTGCTAGGCCACGGACCCTGGGGCATTGTTGTTCAGCGCGTTCGTTCATGGTTGCATTGTTCACTTGTTTGTGTTTGCTTAAAAACACTGTGTCTTCAGCCAAAGATATATGTGATATGTTTTTCTGTACTTTGTTAGGGTTACCCTGTTCTTTCATCGTTTTGTTTTTGTTTTTCTCCTAATTAAATTCTCTCCCGCTAACATATTTACACACAGTTGATGTCGAGGTGTTCGCACGAGGCCTAATAGAGTTGTACAGCGACGCCAGTCGCTACTTTCGACGCGCAGGCTAATTCAAGCTAAAAATCTACGTATCTGATAATTCAGGGTATTTGAAATACGTTTGTTTGTGTTGCATTGACGTTTTCACATTATTTTCAGAGTTTTTTCATCTAATTAAAATCTGTCGTATTTCACAATTCGGCAGGGCTAGGCTTAGCGTGTTCGCGAGGAGTACAGCACTGTTTGAAACTACGGTCAGTGTTCAAGCTATTCCGGGCTAAAATTCCTTACATTTTCTAGCACAGGTATGCGATATACGTTTTGCTTATGATGCATTGGTGTTCCCCCATTCGTTTTCGTGCTTCTTTCCCGAATAAATTAAAGCCTGTCCTATTTATAAAAGTGTACGTAATTCTTATCCCACAGGCCGTACGAAGCCTAGTGTATCCGAGCCATGAACAGCGGCAACAACAGCTGTAATCAAGGCTCAGGCTAATCTAAGCTAAAAATCCTTGTCTCTTCCATAGGGTTGCAGCATTTTGCTAATGTAAAATTCAGTGTTTCAATTTTAATACAATAGCATTATTGTTTCACATGTTCGGTAGGACTTGTTCATTTCTTAGCTCTCGCGGTCATTTGTTACCTTGGAAAATTTATCTCCACATTTCCATATCTCTGGTTTTTTTGTTTTGCATTGATTTCTTATAAAAATAATTACAAATAATATTGATGATGATGGTGAAAAGTTTACAGGATTTCAGTTTTTAGTTACTATTTACTGATTGCCTTTTATTCCCTATAAATTTTACTGACGTGCTAAAAAATAAAATAAAATAAAACAAAATTCTGGCTTTAATTTTCATGTATATAGGCTCGTGCAAATGTTAAATTTTCTAAGTTAATCTGCATTGCATAATACACGTTTAAGTGCAAGTTTCGCTTTTAAGGTATTACTAAGTTTAGATTTTTGAGGGTCATAGGTCAATAGTGTTATGTATTAAATCAGGCTTCATTACTCTTTTTTTCTATTGTTTGGTTATTTTGGGCTGTTTAGTTAGTAGGCAAGACAGCGAAATTGTAAGATAGGGGGAGAGTTTGAGGTCTTCTCTTTCCTCGTTTGGTTTTAGTGGATCATAGGTCTATTGTATAAGCAGGTCGCTCAGTCGCTTACACATCCTTCCCCCTAGGTTCTGCCCGCACTTGGCGAGGCAAACGCATTGTGAACCGACTCAAACAATGCCCGAGTGCAGCTGTGAACAACGAAGGTTGCTTTTAGCATCACACTGCTTTGTTGACTAAGAAGGGTTAATGTAAAGATAGCACCAATAGACAGATAATAGCGAGCTTATCTATCCATCGGTGACCCAATCTGACTAGATGCAGTTGCATTCGTTTCGGGCCTTGTTACTCTTTCGACTGAAATTTTGTTTTAATCAAATTTTTTCGTTCTCTTTAACATCAATTTACTTTTGTTATTCTTGCGTTTCTGTCCACGTGAGTCTGTTTGAAAAAAGGGTTCCTTTGTTAGCCGACAAGCCCTACCTCTTAGTGAGTTGTTGCTTTTATGTGAATTTAAGCTAAAATTGTGTGTTTAAACTTACAAATTTTCCTGTTTTTCAACACTATCGAGGTTATACGGGTTTCTCGTTACTAATATATGTCTGAAATGATTTGCTGTGATGTTCTCTCTCTCTCTCTATCTCTCTCTCTCTCTCTCTCTCTCTCTCTCTTTCAAGGTTTCTTCTTCCGTAATATCTCGTAAATACAAATGCTAAATGACATCTTTTACTCGGGGTATTTGTCAACGCATACATTTATACAATGTTTATGCTGCAATTCCGTTTCTCTTTTGACACAAGTCACACTTGCACCTATTTTTATTTATTTATTTATTTTTTTCTGTTTTTCTATGCTGATTTCTTACCATCAACAGGATGCAGTAAGGGTGACGTGAGCTGAGGCATAGTTCAAATACTCGTTTTCCTATTAATGTTAGGGTTCGCACGGGTTAAAGCAACCATCCGCACCTCTTCTTTTAAGTTTCTCCAATTTTTTATGATGATGATTTTATTTACTCTCGGCATTGGTGAACGTTCAAATAGGTTTATTACCGTTATGGTTCACCAGATGTTTGCACGTGCATTCGTACTAACATTGTCTATACATTTCGACAGCAGCAGCAGATTAACTGATATTGTTAAAAGATGGCTCTTGTGAAATTAATTAAACACAGTTGTCAATTCTTCAATTCAACTATTCTTTTTACTTTTGGGCCGAAACTTAGGATATTTTATCTTCTTTGCTGTTGTTATTTCAACAGTATACGTAAAGGTGTAAGCAGTGGGTTCCTATAAACAAATTTGTACATAACTGTTCTCAGCCACTCGGGCTGTGTGTACGGTGTTTGGCATGAACAGGGTTGCAGATCCCCTACTAACTGCGTTTTGAAGGTAATCCATGTTAAAAAATAGTCGTGCCTTCCAGTTAGGTTATGAGAAATATGTTGCCTCATTAGTTTCAATTGTTATTCAACTAATTAAACTCTGCCTCTTCGTAAATTTTGTTGACACATTGTTTCAGTTGACTACTGATAACCCCGGGCTGTTAAATTAGTGGATTGACATTGCAACCTTTATAAACAAAGTTTCTCACTATGTATGTTTAATTTTCTTCTACTCTATATGATTTCTGTGTTCTGGTTGCTCCTTTTGTTGTTTGTATTTTAAATAATTTATCCCACTCACTCAATGTTTACTCTTTTTCTTAGGGCGTACAGGGATAGTGTAATATAGGTATTATTCTATACGTGCTTTAAGTAAATTTAGGTTAAAATATCACTATGACATTTTACTGTTACTTGATCGTGTGTCCTAAACAGTCCAGTGGGAAGAACATAGTGATGTGCGATACCAATGAAGCATCGATACTTTCGTTATCGAATACTTTATTAAAATACTCGATACCAATATCGAGTACTCAATGAGAAAGTATCGATAGTATCGAGTAAAAATGAGTATTTATTTATATGGTAAAATGCATTTCTGAGAGAACGTCGAACCTATACTGGAGCACGTGGAGGCTAACATCACTCATTACAATTAGACCTCACTACTATTACTAGGAGGCTATCATCACGTGTCCGAGACATTAGCTTTTTTTTTTTTGTTTCCCGTGCGCCCATAGAGCGAGGCGTGAGCTCGACAGCTCGACCTCGTTAGGAGAAATAAAAACAAACGCTTCGAAAGATACTTCCCTAATCAGTAGGCAGCCATTGGAATAAAAGCGTTAAAATATTCAACAGATTCTGAATTAACGCTGAAAATCGAACTTCTTCAGTATCGGGTATCGATATGCAAAGTATCGAAACTATCGATACTTGAGCCATATTACTATGCCCGATACATGAGTACTCGATACCGGCAAGTATCGATACTTTTTGGTATTGGTATCGGTATCGGCACAACACTAGAAGAACATCAGGTTAGCATTCACCGGTTGAATGATGGTCTGAGTTCGTTTCTCTGTGACTCTAGGGTCCACATTTTTCGGTCAAGCCCCTGTTTTTAACCTATTATACACATAGTGTTAAGGTCAAAACTCGTTTTCCTTTTCTTTTCTTTTTTTACCATAGTTTTTACAATTTTTTGATCTCATTAAAAGCTGTTTACGACTTTTGGTACTAGACTGACCTATGATTGACAGGTATGAAATACGTTTGTTTTTGGTTCATACGAGTTGCCCCACCTTTAGTTCCACTGATTTTTCACCTCGTTAAAGTGTTTCTTTTTCGAGAAATGAGTACGCAATGCTTACCACGTTGTTCAAGTATTACACTAGCCGCGTTGGATGGCATCTAAGCCGGCATCTGATGCAATAAACGTTCGCACTAACACCATGGTAAACCAAATAAAAAAGCCATCCAATTTGTTTGACTGGTTTTCGTCTGATTAAAAGTGTTTTATTTTTCGCCAAAACGCGTACCCAATGGTTTCCACGTAACTCAAACATGACATTGACCGCGTTGGGTGTCATCTAAGTCGGCATCTAATACGATAAAACGTTCGCACTAAGCCACGCTAAAAAAACATTGTGTTGTTTAGGCATATTATGTGAAATACGTTTCCCTTTAGTTTTGCTAGTATTTCGCATCATCAATGTCTTTCATTTCGACATATTTGAGTGGGCAAGAGGTAACCATGTTGCTCGAGTATAACGTTCACTGCGGTGACCATCACTTAAATCGGCGGCTGATATGAGAAATATTTGCGCTAAAGTGTCTTCGTGTCCTGCACCATGTTTTATGCCCGTAATTCAAGTAGTACATTTACCGAGTTAGTTGACATCTAAGTCGTCATCTGTTACATTAAACGTTTGCGGTAATCCATGCTATAACGTCTTTGTGATGACCGCTCGGGTTATGTGAAATACGTTTCTCCATTAGTTTCACAAGTATTTCGTCTCGTTAAGGTCTTTCATTTCATCAACTATGCATGGGTAGGGGTAACCACGTTGCTCAAGTACAACATACGCCACAGCCACCGGCACCTAAGTTGGCAGCTGATACGATAAATGTTCACGCTAAAAAGTTTTTGTGATTTTTCAGTGATTCTGTATGCGTACATATACTTATTTTTCAGCCAAATTTTCATTCATTCATTAAGTCAAAATGTTCTGAAAATTAAAAGTTTTCGCTCGGATGGTTGGCTGGTCGGTTGGTTGGTTGGTTGGTTGGTTTTTTGTTGGATTACCTTGTTATCTAAAGATTGAAAACATTACATGCATTTCCTTAAATTGCCAAACGCTGTCACACATTACTGTTATGGTGTTGTACGGTTGTAATTCCGCACCCGAGTGTGAATCTCTTCACGACAGGGCTGGTAGAACTCCTTTATGGCAAAGCCTCATTTATCCAAAATGTTGTATAGTTATGAATAACTATACCCAAATGATAGCAATTCTTGCTATTCTGAATGCTTCAACACCAGATCAACAGTTGTGGAGGTTATGCAACACAGGGCTGATGTGAAAACGCCAATAAACACTATTGGAAATACTTGGCTACAAACTCTCTAATCCGTCTACGTTCTAGGTAGTCGTAGGTGTGTGACAAAGTAAATATCTTGTTTTGACAGCCCGGGTGTTGTACAGTAGCAAACGTTCTCCAGAGTCAAACGTCTCAACATTTTTACACAACAGCGTAGTTAAGGTTGTAACATGCACTATGTCAATGTCACAGTTGAAAAACATGATTTCGCTCACAACACCAAACACAGATGTGCGGACAGTAAGAAATACGACAGGTATTCATTTTATTGTGCATATCACAATTACGTTCGATTTAAAAATATATAAACAAAAAAAAAAATACCTTTAACGGGTAAGCAAAATACTAGCATCTACGGTCTGCCTCTTCAGTGCAAACTATTCTTATGGCAGTCATCTCATGCACTTCTTGCACAAATTCAGGTTTCATACTTTCAAATACGGTGTCATTCGTTCAGCCATAGTGAAGGTTTGAAATGTAATACAGAAAACCATCCCGAGTTTATCTAACTTTTACATTCTAAACTCGTTACCAACAATTCAAATCTGACGATGGTACCACATGTATTTTCGTTTAAGAGTTTCAACAGTGTAAAAGTGGCAAATTCAAGCACTCAACCAAACTCCAAACAAACAAACAAAATCAGCAGAAATCTCTTTCATAAACAAAGCAAAGTACTTGCAATAATCACGTCTTCATCCAAGTCGTTATTTATCAACGGTAAGGCTAGTACTCAACATCCATAAATTATTTCTAAGGGTTAAGTTACCATCATTTGACACACGTTGTAACATTAATAAAAAATTATATAATCATCAATTCATCCGAACGCAGCGATAGTAATTTGTCGCTGTATAAGTAACTTTTTTTTGCGTTAGTAACTTTGTCGTTTTAACTTCGTGTAAGCAAAAACGGTCGGAGATATAATCTCGTGAATGTAAATTCTTGCTAACATGTAAAGCCGCATACACAATTTCTAGGTAGCGCCTAATTTCGTGAAGACAAAAAAACTGCGGAGATGTAATTTCGTGAATGGAAAATCTTCCCAACATGTAAATCCGCAAATGCAATTTCTTGTCTTTGCGTATTTTCACGTACCCAAAAAATGGCAGAGATGTAATTTCCCGAATGAAATTCTTGTTGACATGTAGATCCGTGAATACATTTTCCAGACTCGGAATAAACCTGCGAATACAATTTTCCTCCTCGATGTAATTTCAAGTTGTTAAATTTGACTCGTGTCAGGATAAAATCGAAGTGATCTAAAAAGTAAAAAACTTATGTGTTGTAAAAAAAAAAAAAGCTACATAAAACACAAAGAGACAGACAGTCATGCATTGACTCGACGCACTACAGTTTCGGAACACTAACAATACCATCATTCACCAATAACAACTTACCGTTAAAGAGTGAACAAGTACCACTCACCAAACAAGCGATACCTCCTGTTTACCATCACACTAGTGCTACCCAGTAGATAATAAACGCCACACTCAATTAACTACTGGCGTAATTATCAATATTACAGATGGTGCTACCGAGTCAGGTTTCAGGGGTTTCGAGGTTGACTGGCCCAAAACGGTTTGCCACTTATACACTGTTGAAACTCTTAAACGAACAAATACATGTGGTACCAACGTCAGATTTGAATTGTTGGTAACGAGTTTAGAATGTAAAAGTTAGATAAACTCGGGATTGTTTTCTATATTACATTTCAAACCTTCACTATGGCTGAACGAATGACACCATATTTGAAAGTATGAAACCTGAGTTTGCGCAAGAAGTGCATGAGATGACTGCCATAAGAATAGTTTGCACTGAAGAGGCAGACCGTAGATGCTAGTATTTTGCTTACCCGTTAAAGGTATTTTTTTTTTGTTTATATAGTTTTAAATCGAACGTAATTGTGCACAGTAAAATGAATACCTGTCGTATAATTTGCTGTCCATACATCTGTGTTTGGTGTTGTGAGCGAAATCATGTTTTTTAACTGTGACGTTGACATAGTGCATGTTAAAACCTTAACTACGCTGTTGTGTAAAAATGTTGAGACGTTTGAATTTGGAGAACGTTTGCTACTGTACGACACCCGGGCTGTCAAAACAAGATATTTACTTTGTCACACACCCACGACTACCTCAGAACTTAGACGGATTTGAGAGTTTGTAGCTAAGCATTTCCAATAGTGTTTGTTGGCGTTTTCACATCAGCCCTGTTCTGCATAACCTCCAGAACCGTTGATCTGGTGTTAAAGCATTCAGAATAGCAAGAATTGCTATCATTTGGTTATAGTTAGTCATAACTATACAACATTTTGTATAAATGAGGCTTTGCCATAAAGGAGTTCCACCAGCCCTGTCGTGAATAGATTCACACTCGGCTGTGGAATTACAACCGTACAACACCATAACAGTGATGTGTGACAGTGTTTGGCAATTTAAGGAAATGCATGTAATGTTTTCAATCTTTAGATAACAAACTAATCCAACAAAAAACCAACCAACCAACCGACCAGCCAACTATCCGAGCGAAAACTTTTAATTTTCAGAACATTTTGACTTAATGAATGAATGAAAATTTGGCTGAAAAATAAGTATCACAAAAAAAATCACAGAATCACTGAAAAATCACAAAAACTTTTTAGCGTGAACATTTATCGTATCAGCTGCCTAATTAGGTGCTGGTGGCTGTGGCGTATGTTGTACTTGAGCAACGTGGTAACCCCTACCCATGCATAGTTGATGAAATGAAAGACCTTAACGAGATGAAATACTTGTGAAACTAATGGAGAAACGTATTTCACATAACCCGAGCGGTAATCACAAAGACGTTATAGCGTGGATTACCACAAACGTTTAATGTAACAGATGACGACTTAGATGTCAACCAACTCGGTAAATGTAATACTTGATTTACGTGCAAAAAACATGGTGCAAAAAAAGGAGACACTTTAGTGCAAACATTTATCATATCAGCCGCCGATTTAAGTGATGGTCACCGCAATGAACGTTATACTCGAGCAACGTGGTTACCTCTTGCCCACTCAAATATGTCGAAATGAAAGACATTAATGATGCGAAATACTAGCAAAACTAAAGGGAAAGTATTTCACATAACATGCCTGAAAAACACAAAGAATTTTTAGCGTGGCTTTGTGCGAACGTTTTATCGCATTAGATGCCGACTTAGATGACACCCAACGCGGTCAATGTCATGTTTGAGTTACGTGGAAACCATTGGGTAAGCGTTTTGGCGAAAAATAAAACACTTTTAATCAGACGAAAACCAGTCAAACAAATTGGACGGCTTTTTTATTTGGTTTACCATGGTGTTAGTGCGAACGTTTATTGCATCAGATGCCGGCTTAGATGCCATCCAACGCGGCTAGTGTAATACTTGAACAACGTGGTAAGCATTGCGTACTCATTTCTCGAAAAAGAAACACTTTAACGAGGTGAAAAATCAGTGGAACTAAAGGTGGGGCAACTCGTATGAACCAAAAACAAACGTATTTCATACCTGTCAATCATAGGTCAGTCTAGTACCAAAAGTCGTAAACAGCTTTTAATGAGATCAAAAAATTGTAAAAACTATGGTAAAAAAAGAAAAGAAAAGGAAAACGAGTTTTGACCTTAACACTATGTGTATAATAGGTTAAAAACAGGGGCTTGACCGAAAAATGTGGACCCTAGAGTCACAGAGAAACGAACTCAGACCATCATTCAACCGGTGAATGCTAACCTGATGTTCTTCTAGTGTTGTGCCGATACCGATACCAATACCAAAAAGTATCGATACTTGCCGGTATCGAGTACTCATGTATCGGGCATAGTAATATGGCTCAAGTATCGATAGTTTCGATACTTTGCATATCGATACCCGATACTGAAGAAGTTCGATTTTCAGCGTTAATTCAGAATCTGTTGAATATTTTAACGCTTTTATTCCAATGGCTGCCTACTGATTAGGGAAGTATCTTTCGAAGCGTTTGTTTTTATTTCTCCTAACGAGGTCGAGCTGTCGAGCTCACGCCTCGCTCTATGGGCGCACGGGAAACAAAAAAAAAAAAGCTAATGTCTCGGACACGTGATGATAGCCTCCTAGTAATAGTAGTGAGGTCTAATTGTAATGAGTGATGTTAGCCTCCACGTGCTCCAGTATAGGTTCGACGTTCTCTCAGAAATGCATTTTACCATATAAATAAATACTCATTTTTACTCGATACTATCGATACTTTCTCATTGAGTACTCGATATTGGTATCGAGTATTTTAATAAAGTATTCGATAACGAAAGTATCGATGCTTCATTGGTATCGCACATCACTATGTTCTTCCCACTGGACTGTTTAGGACACACGATCAAGTAACAGTAAAATGTCATAGTGATATTTTAACCTAAATTTACTTAAAGCACGTATAGAATAATACCTATATTACACTATCCCTGTACGCCCTAAGAAAAAGAGTAAACATTGAGTGAGTGGGATAAATTATTTAAAATACAAACAACAAAAGGAGCAACCAGAACACAGAAATCATATAGAGTAGAAGAAAATTAAACATACATAGTGAGAAACTTTGTTTATAAAGGTTGCAATGTCAATCCACTAATTTAACAGCCCGGGGTTATCAGTAGTCAACTGAAACAATGTGTCAACAAAATTTACGAAGAGGCAGAGTTTAATTAGTTGAATAACAATTGAAACTAATGAGGCAACATATTTCTCATAACCTAACTGGAAGGCACGACTATTTTTTAACATGGATTACCTTCAAAACGCAGTTAGTAGGGGATCTGCAACCCTGTTCATGCCAAACACCGTACACACAGCCCGAGTGGCTGAGAACAGTTATGTACAAATTTGTTTATAGGAACCCACTGCTTACACCTTTACGTATACTGTTGAAATAACAACAGCAAAGAAGATAAAATATCCTAAGTTTCGGCCCAAAAGTAAAAAGAATAGTTGAATTGAAGAATTGACAACTGTGTTTAATTAATTTCACAAGAGCCATCTTTTAACAATATCAGTTAATCTGCTGCTGCTGTCGAAATGTATAGACAATGTTAGTACGAATGCACGTGCAAACATCTGGTGAACCATAACGGTAATAAACCTATTTGAACGTTCACCAATGCCGAGAGTAAATAAAATCATCATCATAAAAAATTGGAGAAACTTAAAAGAAGAGGTGCGGATGGTTGCTTTAACCCGTGCGAACCCTAACATTAATAGGAAAACGTGTATTTGAACTATGCCTCAGCTCACGTCACCCTTACTGCATCCTGAAATTAAAAACAGAAAAAAATAAATAAATAAATAAATATACGTGCAAGTGTGACTTGTGTCAAAAGAGAAACGGAATTGTAGCATAAACATTGTATAATTGTATGCGTTGACAAATACCCCGAGGAAAAGATGTCATTTAACATTTGTATTTACGAGATATTAAGGAAGAAGAAACCTTGAAAGAGAGAGAGAGAGAGAGAGAGAGAGAGAGAAAGAGAGAGAGAGAGAGAGAGAGAGAGAGCTGAAGATAAGGTTAACCATATCGAATTGTAACAACGAGAAATGCTGTATTTTTAACGATCACAGCAAATCATTTCAGACATATATTAGTAACGAGAAACCCGTATAACCTCGATAGTGTTGAAAAACAGGAAAATTTGTAATTTTAAACTCACAATTTTCTTTTTTCAAACAGACTCACGTGGATGGAAACGCAAGAATAACAAACAGTAAATTTATGTTAAAGAGAACGAAAAAATTTGATTAAAACAAAATTTCAGTCGAAAGAGTAACAAGGCCCGAAACGAATGCAACTGCATCTAGTCAGATTGGGGTCACCGATGGATAGATAGGCTCGCTATTATCTGTCTATTGGTGCTATCTTTACATTAACCCTTCTTAGTCAACAAAGCAGTGTGATGATAAAAGCAACCTTCGTTGTTCACAGCTGCACTCGGGCATTGTTTGAGTCGGTTCACAATGCGTTTGCCTCGCCAAATGCGGGCAGAAACTAGGGAGAAGGATGTGTAAGCGACTGAGCGACCTGCTTATACAATAGACCTATGATCCACTAAAACCAAACGAGGAAAGAGAAGACCTCAAACTCTCCCCCTATCTTACAATTTCGCTGTCTTGCCTACTAACAAAACAGCCCAAAATAACCAAACAATAGAAATAAAAAGAGTAATGAAGCCTGATTTAATAAGTAACACTATTGACCTATGACCCTCAAAAATGTAAACTTAGTAATACCTGAAATGCGAAATTTGCACTTAAACGTTTATTATACAATGCAGATTAACTTAGAAAATTTAACATTTGCATGAGCCTAAATACATTAAAAGTAAAGTCAGAATTTGGTTTTATTTTATTTTATTTTTTAGCACGTCAGTTAAAATTATAGGGAATAAAAGGCAATCAGTAAATATTAACTAAAAACTGAAAACCTGTAAACTTTTCACCATCATCATCAATATTATTTGTAATTATTTTTATCAGAAATCAATGCAAAACAGAAAAAATAGAGATATGGAAATGTGGAGATAAATTTTCCAAGGTAATGAATGAACGCAAGAGCTAATAAATGAACAAGTCCTACCGGACATGTGAAACAATAATGCTATTGTATTAAAATTGAAACACTGCATTTTACATTAGCTAAATGCTGCAACCCTATGGAAGAGACAAGGATTTTTAGCTTAGATTAGCGTGAGCCTTGATTACAGCTGTTGCCGCCGCTGTTCACGGCTCGGATACACTAGGCTTCGTACGGCCTGTGGGATAAGAATTACGTACACTTTTATAAATAGGACAGGCTTTAATTTAGTCGGAAAAGCACGAAACGAATGGGGGGAACACCAATGCATCATAAGCAAAACGTATATCACATACCTGTGCTAGAAAATGCAAGTAATTTTAGCCCGGAATAGCTTGAACACGGACCGTAGTGTCAAACGGTGCTGTACTCCTCGTGAACACGCTAAGCCTAGCCCTGCCGAATTGTGTCATAACAAAAACATACGTTTTAATACGACAGATTTTAATTAGATGAAAAAACTCTGAAAGTAATGTGAAAACGTCAATGCAACACAAACAAACGAATTTCAAATACCCTGAATTATCAGATACGTAGATTTTTAGCTTGAATTAGCCTGCGCGTCGAAAGTAGCGACTGACGTCGCTGTACACCGCTATTAGGCCTCGTGCGAACACCTCGACATCAACTGTGGGCAAATATATTAGCGGGAGAGAATTTAATTAGGAAAAACACAAAAACAAAACGATGAAAGAGCAGGGTAACCCTAACAAAGTACAGAAAAACATATCACATATATCTCTGGCTGAAGACACAGTGTGGCTAAAGCAAACACAAACACGTGAACAATGCAACCATGAACGAACGCGCTGAACAACAACGCCGCAGCGTCCGTGGCCTAGCAGCCAGCACCATCCATGCTTGAGCACACAGATGCTACATCTATCACCTTGCAGCACAAGGTAAAAGGGCAGTGAAACTAACATGCACCCCCATGACAAACCTTTAAAAGTATAAATCTGTGTAATTAAACAGAAAAACAAGCCATCGAGGACGCGCCATTGAGAAAGCATGCCCGAGAAGCAACGTGGATGTGATTGCCTACCCTAGGAATCATACGCGAACGTCATCAAGTCGTGAATTGTAGAGTGACGCAAAATGAAAGCACAGTCTACGTACAGCCTTTATTAAGGAAAAATTATAAAATTCTAACTGTATAACAAACCAACAAGCGCGCGACTTTAAGAACCTAATGACTTGTGACGAATGATGTTAAATCATCGCATCTGACCATAGCCTAAAATCGAATACAGATTTTTTGCACTATAAAGAGTACGAAGCATATCACCTCGTATCCTAATACCATAAGTGAACAGAAAAGTTGTATACTGTATGAGAGAGAGAGAATACAATTTTAAACAACATTTAGCAAACTTGTATTGGTTATGTAGGAGGAGGGAGAAAGAGAGAGAGAGAGAGAGGGAGTGGGTGACTGAATAACGCGAGGTTGGGGAATCAAACAACTCGTTTATCAACCTCTGTGAGCCAAAGTTGTGCAAATTTGTATAGAGAGAGAAGAAATGCACACTTGGCAATTGAAACAATGTAGCCATTAGTTGAAAATTAAAAACAAAACAATACACCTTGAAACAGCAGTTGTTTTATTTAGAAGAAACTGTAAAAGAGCTTGGAAAAAATTTGGTTACCCGAGACACAATAGTGAATTAGTAATTAGGTAATCCATTTGAGGTGCCAGTATACCAACCCCTACCCATTTAGGTGGGTATTTAAGGGCGTCAACAGGTGTTCACTTGTAAGACAGAATCACCTAAGTAGATTTTGCTGAGAGCCTCAGGACCCCTCTTATCTGCCACGCTAGTACATCAAAGGATGATGAAATTAATTTTATTTCAGCCTTAGGCCACCTGTGAACCATCACAACAAGCTGTGCCGCCCTCTGGTGTCAAAACCCCCAACGCCCAAAAAAGACCACACCCAAAACAGGGGAGGGGCTGGGTGGTCACGTGACACGAAACCTGCACGCTGATTGGTTGAACCATGAAGGAAGGAAGTAAGGAGGTGAAACTCTAACTATTTCTGTATTACGTATTTTGGACTTCCGTTTTTGTGGCGACATCTGCCCAATGGTCCGTGAACTAAACTACCCATAATGCATTACCCATTAAACAGTTGACTATTCATTTCAAGTTTTCTTTCTCCAATTGGTTTTCAGTAATTGCGAGGGAAAATTTTATTTTTAATTTTAAACTTATTATTTTTAATTTTTTCCCTTCAATATTAAAAGAGATTTCATTAGTTCAGTTTCTTAACGCGAAAATAGAAATTATTAAAAAGTTATTTAATTGAAAAAATTAATTAAATAGAATATATGTGTAAATAAAAAAAAAAACAATTTCACTTCAAACAAATCCAATTTATTAAAGGAAGGACATAAAAAATTTACATATTACTATTACAAGAACAGTGCTAAAAATATAAATCTTAAATTTAAAAAAAAAAAAAAAACGAAAAAAAAACAAGGCTAAATACAATATTCTAGCCTACAATTTCAATTTTAGTATACATTTTAAGTACATTTTGTTATAAGATATTTAATACATGAAGTAAATTTCACCTTCCATATAATACTAGAATATAAAAAATTTGTATAACGTATAGTAATTATATCATAATGGTAAACATTTGTATTGTTCAAGGTATCACTATAAATAAATTAATAAAGAATAATAATAAGGTCATATATAAAATTAATATAAGTATTTGATAAACATCAGAACATTCTTGGATTAGATGTAACAAATGTAAATACAATAATGAAGTTATACATTAAATATACAGTAAAAATTAAAAATGTGGGCATGTTCCACTCCAACATATACTTTGATAATGACTTCAGTGGTGACATCTCAACTTCAATTATTTTATATAATGAATTCATGTAATTATTTATTATTATACAGGGTGATTCAAAAGTTACTGTGCAGTAGTGCATTTGTTTTACTTCAATTCTTCATAAATTGTTAAAAGTTCTCTCACATCAATTATTTATTCTCTAAATATTCTGAATTGGTAGTTACACTTCCAGACTAGAATATCCCCCTTGTCCTCTTATTTAATACAGGATGATCTAAAAGTTATTGTGAGCGGATGCATCTACGACCAGCCACTGCACAGCAACTTTTGAATCACCCTGTACTTAACCTATATGACAAGCATGAATTAATATTAAATTTCCATTTGTATTCAATAGCACTTTTTTACTATTCCTTGATACACCATTAATGAAATAGTAGAGAATTCACAATAATTAATTAAGACAATTAGGCATTAATGCAAATAATTTGCTAAACATTAATACAAAATACATATGCAAAAAAGTTTAACAATTAAGGTAAATAATTCTGTAATACAGACAAATACGTCGAACATGCTTGGACTATATTTTGACAATGGTTTCAAGCAAATTATGTTCCTATGTATGTTTTGTGTTTATTGAATTATAAAAACAAATGGAATCAATGTTATTTTATTAATTAGTGGTCTGGATAGAAACACTAAAAAAAATTAACTTTTTAACATTTCTGAATAACTTACTTACTTTTCAAACCCGCTTATCCGTTAGGGTCGCGGGGGCAGCAGCCCTATGGAGGATCTCCAGCGATCGCGAATAAAATTCTGAATAAAATTCTCAAACATTATTTCCAAATTTCCTAAACTCCATATTAAGACTTTACTTTCCAGTATGTCCTTAAAGTCATCAACAAATGAAGTTCTAATTTAACATAATCTGAGCATAGATTAAAATAATTTACACTGGATATTAAAAATAATTCAATTTTTCTTTAACCCATTGCTTATAGGAAATAGTGAAAATTTTTGATATTGAAGGTTTCACACACACACATATACGAATTAACATTTATGTTAATTTGCCAAAAATCTGAATCTGCAGATTCACTAATTGCTTTCTAATGAGTTAAGATTTCTCGTGGAAGTCCATATTATCTTCCTGACTTGTCAAAACTTTTTGGCTTTCTTCAAAGTTGTGATGAACTAAGAATTTCATAGCCATGTAGCCAGAGATATAGTAAACTACACTGGCTTTTTCTACATTAATTTCATCCCCCCTCCCCCACCTCAGCAGCATCCTTAGTTGATGTAACAGCTATGGGATGTTCTTTGCACATAATGAAATCTCTTATATTAAATATTCCTGATCATCTTCAGAATTTGTGGATGGTGATAATTTGGTTTTGTTTACAAGGAGTATTTCAAGGAACTATTTAATTGGGAAACTGACAGATATAAACTGCCTCCTCCTTTTTGGTAAATTGTGGATATAGTATTTTCTAAAAATCTCGGTTGAAATGCCTTGTGATAATTTTTACATTTAATCCAGTTCTATTGTTTTCAAAATTGTGTCTAAGGATGCATCTCCACTTGCAAAAAAATAACCAACTGATTGCTTCCAATCCTTTGTAAGGTCTCTGATCATGATCAGCAAGTTCACTAAATTCTTTAATTATAATCAAAATCTTCAAAAGTCTTTTATTCTTATGTAACTTAAATTGAAAGTCAATTTCATTTAATCATATACAATACAGATCAGCTATTCACTCTTTTCCATTTGGCTAGCATTAATTCGTAAATTTTAAATAACCTTTTTATTAATTAAGTGCATGTTATGTACCCATGATTGCAGACACCAAACACTGGGTCAGGTTAGAGTTTATCTTTCTTCTCTATAAACATGTAAGCATGAAAATAGAGTCGAACAGCAAAGCTCTTTTCTACAATTTGCCAACATATCCCTTGTTTCTTAATTTTTTATGCCATCTTAAATTGAGTGATAAGTAATTGTAAAAAAATAGAAATAAACCTCTGGGGCTGTGGTTACTTACAGTATGAAGAAACAGGAGTCGAGTGGAACCAATAAAAAATCAACTTTTTGTGGTCAAGTGAATCTTGTATTTCCTGTTTCTTCAAATTAATTCTAAATTTTTACAGCATATAACTTTAGAAACATGAGTGATCTCTACAACACAGATCATCTCTGAAGTGGGAGTTTTCAAAATTGATTTTAGTTTTTTCAAATCAAATTTTGATCTATACAACCTCTTCCTTGTCGATTTTCATGAATAAATATCAGATATTTTCTTCTTTTGTACACTGGATGTTGGACAGCTGGG
>JAHWFO010025224.1:652390-709543 GCA_023313115.1 Rhysida immarginata
TTTATGATTCCCGAAAAGTACATTTTAAAAAAAATTTTTATGTATATGCTTATAATTCTTTATAGTTATAAGAAGTGTTAAAAATAAAATATCTTTATTTGAAATACAAACAGATTAAATAGCAGATTAAATAAATTTAAAAGATTCAGCATAAGTTTGAAAAAAAATGAGATTAAAAACTTTCCAAAAAGAGAGGAGCAACGGCGTAGTATCTTAATGACTCCCCCTTTTTGGTTATTCCATTCCACAGTTTTTGCTTAATTTTTGATTAATTAATACAAATGGTCTCTTCCAGTTTGAATATTTTCATGGTCTTTCTTGGGAGTTTTTAACATGTCTCTGCCTTTGTAGATCTACGTAAAGATAACAGCATTAATGAGCTTTGATTTTCGTGTTGATCAAAGAAAGAGCTTATAATGGATATTATAATGTTAATAACTCCCAAGAAAGACCATGAAAATATTCATACTGGAAGTGACTATTTGTATTAACAAAGTTTTTAATCTCTAATTTTGAAAGGAAAAAACATTTTATATATAACTTGCTTTCAAATGTATGCTGAATCTTTTAAATTTATTTAATCTGTTATTTAATCTATGTGTATTTCAAATAAAGATATTTTATTTTTAACACTTCTTATAAATATAAAAATTATAAACATATACATAAAAATTTATTTAAAAATTTTCTTTTCGGAATTAATTTTCTTTTAATCCAGATACTTTTTATGTTATTTAACCCATGCCTATTCCAAAAATGAAAATGCTAAAAAAAAAATCTTTTATTTTCTTAACACTTATAAATTTAAATATTATAAAAATTGTATAAAAATGTATTGGAAAATTACTTCTCGGAAAGCATAGAAGTTTATTTTTACAAATTTGCATTCAAAAAAAGGAAAGGAAGCCCACGGCCTTACGAAATATTTTACTAACTGGTAGGCCGTGGGCTTTTATATTCTGTGTAATAAGGTAGTTAATTATATTTATTAATTGATTTATTTATTTAATACGGTATTATTTAAGTCTCTACATCTCGCCGACCGAGTTTACAGCTTCAGTGATGCGTTCCTGCAGATCATTGCCATGGGAAGCCATATCGACTTGTATTTTCCACCAAAGGATAGAGCAGCGACGTAGTATTTCCACCAATCAGAGAGCGGAGTCATTTCTGCGGCTACTCGCATGTGAGGAAATTACTGATTATTATGAATGGAAATTAAGTATTTATTGAATACACAAATAGATAAAAGATGAGTATATGATTAAAAATTATTCTTAATCTAGGTTAGTACGGTTAAGATATATAAGTGCAAAAACAATATAAAAGCAAAATGACCTAAAAGGGTTAACGATTTGATGCTGTTTTGTATAGGGAGGGTTCTCTTAGCACAAAACTAATGATTACTGTCTATATCGAAATAACACCTCAGTGACATTAAAATTTGCTATGACAAAATGTTCTATACTCTAATAATGTTCACTAATAACACACATGGGCCCAAAATATTATATTGTACTTATCTTTTATGAAGAGTTCTTGCACACCAATAGCTTGCTTCCAATTGCGAAGTAGGCTTGATGATGAATAAACAGACTACAGCCTGGCTCATCGATGGTGAAGCTCGCAGACTCGTGGTTGATATTCCTCAGCAGTAGTATCACGCTGTCTGATGACCTGTGGCACCAAAATATCCACATGCAGGATTATGTATGCACTGGAGTCTTCTGTCAATGCTTTGGTCTCAGCTCTCTAATGTGACCTATGCCTGAGTTTCTTGAGTTGTTGCCTCCACTTCACATAGGCCTACTCTACTGCTCTCCTTTGTTCTCACCGGCCTAGCACGATCATTCTGAGGATGACTTTCTCATTAATTATTAGTTCTGATATGACGATTGTCAGCACTGTAGAACTGCATTCACATCTGTCTTCAAGATAAATATTGACATTTGTCGTCATACTGTTCCAATGTTCTGGTTGCATTTAGGTTTTCTCCCTCAGAAAACGTTCTGATAACTTTTGCGCCATGTGCTCCAAAAGTTTAGATTTTTGAAGCCCGCTCCACTGAGCTCGCATAACTCCGAAGAGCTATACACACTTGCACGTAGTGAGATAGCTTTTCACACAAATATTGTAGCGTGTTAGGGATTGAAGTTTCAATTCCCGACACGCCCAGCCATTATTTAAAAGAGGAAAACCCCCCCTTTAAGTAGATAACCCTTTCCCTCTAAAGTTTAGAAGCTCGCCAGATCCCCTGAGGAACAAAGAGCCCACAAAATAAGTAACCTGAATAACTTTGATGAGCTATTTATATTTAACATAAGACTAACTTTTTAAAGCGTGAGCCAGTGACAAATTTTAGCACTTACGGAACTTAAGTGATCGGAAGACGACCAATAAAGCAGAAAATGAAACGTTATAATATTAATCTCTTAAGATTGTCCCTATTATTAGATTGCTTAAAAGAAAGAACAAGAACTAACGAGTTCCAAACAAATATTTCCTTTATTGCAAATAGGAAACAATGTTAATGATGGTAAGTACTCCCAAATGATTAACCAATGATTAAATACAAATACATTGAGTAAACATTCCGCAGACGTGGACATGATAACGATGCGAACGGGAACAAGTTCTCATCGAAGCTGGAAGGCGGACGGCATTCAGTAATTGGTCCCACAATCTTGAGGTTTGCGATAGCGCCATCCACGGGGGGGAACTGCCGTCGTCGTAGGCGACTTCCGTGATGAATTCAGGGGCACACAGCAAAAGCTAGTCGTTTGGAAATTTAGCATTGAATATATATATATATATATATATATATATATATATATATAATTTAAATAAGGAAAAATTAGGTTAAAAGGGTGGTAAGCGAAAGAAAAAAAAATTCCAAAAAAAATCAAAAATAAAATCAAAGAATTAACCAAGTAAGGGGAAATCAGAGACCTCGGAGAAACCAGGAACCTAAAGGGGGGACATACTAAGAATAAAATAAACATAAAAACAAACAGAAGTAAAAGATAAAATGAAGGCAAAATACAAGACAAAGTGAAACAGGTTAAGCACACATACGCAAGGGAGATACACGGAAGGCAGGCTATCACGGTCGGGATGAGAGGTCCTTAAAAAAAAAAAAAAAAAGCAAAAACATGATAAAAGAAAAAAAAGAAAATACAATGTTCGGCAAAAATCAACAAAATTTCTAAATTCTAAGATAGCTTAATTAATTTTTTTTTTGAGCAAAACATAGTGAAGAGGAACTAAAAAAATAATTAAATAGGGCAACAGAACAAGTTATTTAGATCATAGTAAGAACACAAAAGTCTTAAAAAGAAAACAAGGCCTAGCTTAACAATTACTACATCAGTTCTGAAAATTGATCAGAGGTTCCGCAGTCCAGAAGCTCGAAGAAAATAGTAAATATAAATAGTAAGCGAGAATTCAGCTTGGTCAAGTCGTGAAAACAATGCATGGTAGAAAGACGCAGCTGCAAATAGTTACTCAAACGTCCACAGAAATCGAAGTGAAGTAGAGATGAAAAAGAAAAGGTCAAAACAATGACCGGCTCGGAAAAGTTCGCTGCGACACAAAAACAGAAGTGAAGACATTAGGCGAGAGTTGAAACTTGATCCGGGAGAGGCAGGAACCAACCTAAAGCCAATCCGCCGACCGAAACTAAACTCTAGCCGGTCGCGAACGGCGATAAAATTTTAAGCCACGAGAGGAGCAGAAAAAAGGCGTCCTTGCCTTTGTCGATATCCGCAATCGACACTAGTAACCCAACCTAAGCATTTCATTCATCAGAAAAAGAAAAGGTTGTTCCTCCAATGATTCCGGAAACAAAGTCCAAGCGCTGAGGCGACGATAGTTTTTCATGAACGCAAGCCGATTTGAAAGTGGCACATCTGCGAAAGCAAAGTTGAACCAAGAAACGGGCCAAAGCCATTCACCACCAGAAGAAGTTCAGGCAACTCCGTCTCAAGCTGCTCGCTTGCCCAGGGCAAGCCATGGGCGAAGCTTCCCAAGAGGGTGAAAATTAAACTAAGAGCTTCAGGCCATCGTAGATACTAAAGGAAGGCTAGACTGACTAATTTGACAAACGGCAACAGCTAAATGAGGAAAAGAACGCACGAGACACAGGCGAGCGCGGTGAACGAGGCATTAGCTAAAACGTCAACAATGACTAAGAAATTAAGATAAAGATTGTAATAATCGCGGTGGTAAAAAGTTAAAAATAATTAAGATAACACAAATAAAATTCCGAAGCCGGGGGATAAATTTTAATAATAAAAATTAAAAAAATTAAGCCAAGGACAAAAAAATTAAGCTCTACATAAAGAGCAGGCAGAGGTTAAAAAAGGCACTCTACAATATGTTTATATGCAGATTTCACGTGTTTGCTTTTTATAGCCTCCGTTGGGATTCTGGCACCCTAATCGTCATCAGGAAAGGAGGGCCACTCATTGGTTCTCCTGTTCTTTCTCGCTGTTCCTGCTCCTTCTACTCCTCCCTCCACCTTCCTTCTCCTTGCTGACGAGCCGACCTCAGAATCCCAGATAAAAGAGCATCCAATTCTTTCATAATTCTACACAATTTTCCTCTCAATTAATAAATTAATCAAATTTAAAAATTGCAAATTTTCCCAAATAAACTATAATAAACTAATTTACCCGCATATGGTTACTCCGATTTTATTATCTTCTGATACCTTTTCATTTCCTCTTTATACTTCTACTAGGACCTCCGCCCCTCTTTACCATATCTCATGTGATTTTATTAAATTTAACTTATAACACAGATGTGTTGTTTACAATACATCTGATCGTATCGTTACATAGGCTTATTCCATTGCTTTTTCTAAAGGAACTAAAACTTCTAATCTAGATCTCGTTTCATAAAAAGAAAAAGAAGTAAAAATAAACCATTAGGGAATGACATAACCAAGTACCGAAAGGTTACACTAAACCATTCGAGGAACTATATTTTTAAACCGCCCTATGTTAACATTGTAAGTTCCTAATGGACCATAAAAATAACATTAAAACACGAACCTTTGAAGCAATTACGACTATCATTAATTTAACGTTATATTCATTCATGACACATCATTCCAAGTTGTTTGATATATTACATGCCAGATTTTAACATTGAAAGTTTCAATGAACCATAATGGTTCCAATAAACAGGTTCATTGTAACCAATTTCGAATATCATTAATTTTACGATATATTCAATCATGGCACATCATTCCAAGTCTTTGATATACTACATGCCATATTTTAGCATTGAAAGTTCCTACGAACCATAATGGTTCCACTATACCGGGTTCCTTGAAACCAATTTCGACAATCATTAATTTTACGTTATATTCATTCATGACACATCATTCCAAGTCGTTTGATATATTACATGCCATATTTTAGCATTGAATGTTCCTACGAACCAAAAAGGTTCCACTAAACCAGATTCCTTCAAACCAATTTCAACTATCATTAATTTTTAGTTATATTCATTCATGACACATCATTCCAAGTCGTTTGATATATTACATGCCGAATTTTAGCATTGAAAGTTTCAATGAACCATATTGGTTCCACTAAACCAGGTCCCTTCAAACCAATTTCGACTATCATTAATTTTACGATATATTCATTCATGACACATCATTCCAAGTAGTTTGATATATTACATGCCATATTTTAGCATTGAAAGTCCCAATGAACCATAATGATTCCACTAAACCAGGATCGGCCTCGGTGGCTCAGGGGTTGCGTGGTCGCCTCTCATGCCCAAGGACGCGGGTTGCCAGGTCGACTCTGATGCTCTTGAAACTAATATCGACTATCATTAATTTCACGTTATATTCATTCATGACACATCATTTCAAGTCTTTTGATATATTATGATGTATGTGGAACGGTCATATGTTGATTTTGAAAATCTTTCATAGCCGCGGAGGAGTTTGAGTTACAGACAGACAGACACGATTCCCCACGCGGGTAGCAAACTGCACCTTTAGGTACTTACTAAACAATTAAGAAATGACATAACCAAGTAAAGAAAGGTTAAAATAAACCATTCGCGGAACTATATTGTTAAACCGCCTTATGTTAACATTGTAAGTTTCTAATGGACCATAAAGATAATATTAAACCACGTACCTTTGAAGAAATTGCGATTAGCATTAATTTAACGTTATATTCATTCATCACACATAATTCCTTGTTGTTTGATATATTACATGCCATATTTTAGCATTGAAAGTTCTAATGAACCATTATGGTTCCATTAAACCAGGTTTCTTGAAATCAATTTCGACTATCATTAATTTTATGTTATATTCATACATGACACTTCATTTTAAGTCGTTTGATATATTATATGTCATATTTCCGCATTGAAAGTTCCTATGAACCATAATGGTTCCACTAAACCAGGTTCCTTGAAACCAATTTCGACTATCATTAATTTTTCGTTATATCCATTCATGACACATCATTCCAAGTCGCTTGATATGTTACATGCCATATTTTAGCTTTAAAATGCGCAATGAACCATAATGATTCCACTAAACCAGGTTCCTTGAAACCAATTTCGAATATCATTAACTTTAAGTAATATTCATTCATGTCATCATTCCAAATAGCTTGATATATTAAATGCCATACTTTTACATTGAAAGTTCCAATGAACCATAATGGTTCCACTAATCAGGTTCTTTGAAACCAATTTCGACTGTCATTAATTTTACATTATAATCATTCATGACACATCATTCCAAATCGTTTGATATGTTACATGCCATATTTTAGCTATGACATTTCTAGGAACCATAATGGATCTACCAAAACCAGGTTCCTTGAAACTAATATCGACTATCATTAATTTTACGCTATATTCATTCATGATACATCATTCCAAGTCGCTTGATATATTACATGCCATATTTTAGCATTGAAAGTTCCTATGAACCATAATGGTTCCACTAAACCAAGTTCCTTGATACAAGTTTCCACTATCATTAAGTTTACGTTATATTCATTCACGACACATCATTCCAAATTGTTTGATATATTACATGCCATATTTTAGCTTTAAAATGCCCAATGAACGATAATGATCCCACTAAACTAGGTTCCTTGAAACCAATTTCGAATATCATTAATTTTACGTTATATTCATTCCTGACACATCATTCCAGGTCTTTTGATATATTATCATGTATGCTGCCGGTGATATGTTGATTTTGAAAATCTTTCATGGCCTCAGAGGAGTTTGAATTATAGACAGACAGGATTCCCCACAAAAGTAGCAAAATGTACCTTTCAGTACTTAATAAACCATTAAGGAATGACATAACCAAGTAACGACAGGTTAAACTAAACCATTCGCGAAACTGTATTTTTAAACCGCCCTATGTTAACATTGTAAGTTTCCAGTGGACTATAAAGATAACATTAAACCACGTACCTTTGAAGAAATTGCGATTATCATTAATTTAACGCTATATTCATTCATGACACACCATTCCAAGTTGTTCGATATATTACATGCAATATTTTAGCATTGAAAGTTTCAATGAACCATAATGGCTCAACTAAACCAGATTCCTTGAAACTAATTTCGACTATCATTAATTTTACATTATCTTCATTCATGACACTTCATTTTAAGTCTTTTGATATCTTATATGCCATATTTCAGCATTGAAAGTTCCAATGAACCATTATGGTTCCACTAAACCAGGTTACTTGAAACCAATTTCGACTGTCATTAATTTTACGTTATATTCTTTCATGACACATCATTCCAAGTCTTTTGATATATTACGATGTATTTTGCCGGTGATATGTTGAGTTTGAAAATCTTCCATAGCCTCGGAGGAGTTTGAGTTACACACAGACAGACAGACACGTTTCCCCACACTGATAGCATAAAGCACCTTTCGGTACTTAATAAACCATTAAGGAATGACATAACCAAATACCGATAGGTTAAACTAAACCATCCGCGGAACTATATTTTTAGACCGCCATATGTTAACATTGTAAGTTTCTAATGGACAATAAAGATAACAATAAACCACGTACCTTTGAAGAAATTGCGATTACCATTTATTTAACGGTATATTCATTCATGACACATCTTTCCAAGTTGTTCGATATATTACATGCCATGTTTTAGCATTGAAATTTCTAATGAACCATAATGGTTCCACTAAAACAGGTTCCTTGAAACCAATTTCGACTATCATTAATTTTACGTTATATTCATTCATGACACGTCATTTTAAGTCGTTTGATATATTACATGCCATACTACAGCATTTGAAGTTCCAATAAACCATGATGGTTCCACTAAACCATGTGCCTTTGCACCAATTTCGATTATCATTAATTTTACTTATATTCATTCAAGACACAGCACTCCAAGCGTTTGATATATTACATGCCATATTTTAGCATTGAAAGTTCCAATGAACTATAAGGGTTCCACTAAACCAGGTTCCTTGAAACCAATTTCGACTATCAATAATTTTATCTTATATTCCTTCATGACACATCATTTTCACTCGTTTGATATACCGGGTGTTTCATAATTGGTGTCCCGTCTTTAGGTCCAAATAACGGCTCAAGGAGAACAGATTGGGGAAAAATGAATACTGATTATTTGGTTTTATTGTCCCCTAATTCAGAATAAAAACATTTCGCATCCCTGGGGGTGAAGGGATAAATTTTGAAAATTTTAATTTTGTAAGGGTAGGGCCCCATGTGTTATTTAGAGCATCATGTAAAAAACCCGGTGAAAAAAATCTCATCCCCTGCCCTTTATCGAGTGGGTAAACTGAAAGGTATGGCTAGTTAATGTAGACAAAAACAGAAAAACTCATTAGAAACTTATTAGAACTTTAATACTTATTAGAAAACAGTATAGTTGTACCGCAAGATTTAGAGCCCTGAGTGGAATGCTCAATTAACAGAAAGGGGGGAGTACGGCTCTTGCTCAAGACCATTGTTGAAACGATGAATTATTTCATATTGTTGGATTTTTGCTGACACATTTATCTTCAGAGCAATGATTAAATTTAATTGTTATTTTACAAGATTTTATTTTATTAATTTATGTATTTATATTATTTTATTTATTCATTTAGTCTATATTCATTAATTAGTGTATTTATTTAGCATTTAATTAATGTATTCTTATATTAATTATATTATCTTATTTATTTATTTTTATTTATGCAATTCCATCATAATTTTTTCATTTTATTTACACATTAATTTGTATGGCTTTTTCATTGAAATGCCAAAATATATAATTCCTAAACATCACAGCAATACTGCTCTTGATTCTCGTTCTATGCTTATAAATAGATTCAACTTTGGATTCAAAAGTGTTTGGTTCTTTTTATTTTATGATCTATAACCATTAATAAAAATAGACCTATTAAATTAATCACACAATTATAAATATTTGTTTAATCTTAACAGACAAATTTAAAAATAAAACCGTAAATTCCGTGTGAAATTTTATAATAGTCGAATCCTTCTTTTAAAAATAACATGAATTTAGCATGATTTTAGAAATATCATATTTAACGTAATTTTAAAGTAACATGCATTTAACATACTCGAAAGTTAATAAAACAGTTTTTAATTTTCTTGAATGGGATTTGAATGGATTTTCAGCGCTCAATGTGTAATCTCCGTCTTCTTCATCATCCCACCAGTCGTCGTCAGATTCCTTAAAAACTCCTTTTTTGAATAATTATGGAGTCGAACCTCGATGAGTGGATAGCCTCGAGATCGGAAGAAAATAACCACTTATCCTGAGTAGGGGGGTTTTCGTTTAAAAAAAGTACACTACTTAGTACTAACTGATTTAAACAGTTTAATGTTTTATTTAACAATATAAATTATCATTGTGACGAAACAAAAAATATTCCACTTCTGCATACGAATTTGTTGGTGGATTTTTTTCAACTTCTAATCCCACAAGTCTCCTCTCGTGCTTTTTGATTTAGAGTAAATTAAGCTAACTAAACAGTACATTTTAGAGAAAATTTATGTGTTGCACCGAAAGCTGGGTGTCTTCACAGAAGGATGCTGTGTACTAAATTCCGAATGACAACCGACAATCGAACAGTGAAAGTGTATCGGTATTGGAGTGGAATTTGAAGCATAGTTTCTATAATATCACTCTTCATAAACATATTTCAAAGGAAGCCTGATGTACCCACAAAATTTCAACGACGTAATCTTGTGAAGGGAAAGAACGAATAAAATTACCTCCTCTTGGATTGTCTGAGATTGAAGTATATCACTAAATAAAAAAGCTACACACACAAAACCTAGTGATCTGACAATCGAACAGTGAAGTGTATATTTGTTCAGGTGGGACAGAAGCAGTGCTATCACGAGGCTCACCCTTCCCGAATAAATTCCAAATGAAATCAACTGAAGTAGGCAAGAAGTCTGACTAACCCTAGAGGTCTTCCACATTATGAAAAAATAATATGATTGAAGATTGTCAAAAGATTGGGGGGGGGGGGGTAACATCTTCCAATAATCCGGGAAGGAGACGTTGCCAATGTCTTCAAAATTGACGTTAAGAATATGCCTCGGCTTTCTACACTGATTGGAAGAAAATAATTTGACACCTCGTACAGTGCGTTTATTTGATTTTATTGATAACATCTAATATCCTGTCGGCCCCCCTCTGGCTGCAATCACGGCGGCCACTCTCCGGTGCATGCTTTCCACAAGATTACGTATGACCCCCACAGGCATCTCCCACCAAATGTCTCGTATAGCCGTCCACAGTTCAGGTTCTGTTTTGGGGAGTGGGCTACTACCCCTCAACCGACGCTCGACTTCATCTTACAGATATTCGATGGGATTCAGGTTGGAGCTCTGGGCTGGCCACTGCATGCGTTCAACTTTATTATCGGCATACCATTGCAGGGTATGAGCTGCAACATGTGGCCTGGTATTGTCGTCTTGGTACAGGCATGGCTCTAGACCGTAAGTTTTCCAAAGCGTTGGGAGAACGGAATTGTCCAGAATGGTAGTGTAGTCCATAGCCCTCATGGTGCCTTCCACCTTCACTACTAGGCCTACGCCATACCACGAAAAACAGCCCCACACCATAATTCCTCCTCCGCCGAACTTCACTGTTGGGATGATACACTCAGGAAGGAGCCGTTTTCCAGGTAAATGCCACACACAAACTCTGCCATCCGATCGAAGCAATGTGAAGCGGGATTCATCGCTCCAGAGAACACGTTTCCAGTCCTCAACGGTTCAATCTTTGCGTTCCCTGGCCCATTGCAGTCCGTTCGTTTTGTTCGCCGGCGTGACTAGCGGCTTGTGGGCTGCTGCTCTGCCGTGATAGCCCAGCATGTGGGCCTCCTGTCGGAGAGTCTTAGTGGATACGTGACATCCAGATGCCTGCTGGAATTCCCCGGCGATGGTGGTCATCATCGAACGTCGGTTCTTCCGTATCTCCCGCTGCAGCACCCGACGGTCTCTGTCGGTCAAATGCGGGTGCACGACCAGGCCTTGGTGCATTCGTACAATGTCCATTGGTCCTGTACTTCTTCAGCACATACGCCACTGTTGATTTCGGGTAGTTCCGGCTGCTGGCAATCTCTCGTATGGATGCGCCTTGGAGCGACATTCCAACCAGGACACTTTTTTCGAACTCTGTCAGCTCCGCCTGTCGCGGCATGATGCTTCAGTTAGAGTCAATGGTGTTGTCTGATGACTATCTTTGCATTTCCATACAGTAGTGACACGTGCTAAATTACTAATTCACTATTGTTTCTCGGGTAACCAAATTTTTTCCAAGCTCTTTTACAGTTTCTTCTACGACTGCTGTTTCAAGGTGTATTGTTTTGTTTTTAATTTTCAACTAATGGCTACATTGTTTCAATTGACAAGTGTGCATCTGAGTAGGGACTAATGCTGTCTAAAAGAGTGGGTCTGAACTCTCATATAATTGCTTATAAATACAACTAGGTCACACAACCTGATGAAAGGGTCATATTCACTAACTTTTAGCTTATTTTAAAGCTGGGCTGTTTGAAATTTGTTTTATTTTCATTTTTGCCTCTCTCACTGATTGCCTTTGCTCGCATGTAGGGTTGTTTTTCTTCTCAGGGTTGAACCGGGTTGAAATGTTAAATAAAAATACAAATTTCACATTTCTCAATGTTGCTGAGGCATAATTGACTCTCTCTCTCTCTCTCTCTATACAAATTTGCACAACTTTGGCTCACAGAGGTTGATAAACGCGTTGTTTGATTCCCCAACCTCGCGATATTCAGTCCCCCCACCCCCTCTCTCTCTCTCTTTCTCCCTCCTCCTACATAACCAATACAAGTTTGCAAAAGGTTGTTTAAAATTGTATTCTAAAAATTGTTTTCTCTCTCTCTCTCTCTCTCTCTCTCTCTCACTCACACTATACAACTTTTCTGTTCACTTATGGTATTAGGATACGAGAGTGATATGCTTCGTACTCTTTATAGTGCAAAACGTCTGTATTCAATTTAAGGCTATGGTCACATGCGCTTGTTGGTTTGTTTTACAGTTTGAATTTTATAATTTTTACTTAATAAAGGCTGTACGTGGACTGTGCTTTCTTTTTACGACCCTCTACAATTCACGAGCTGATGACGTTCGCGTATACGAGCATCGTGATTCCAGGGTAGGCACTCACGTCCACGTTGCTTCTCGGGCATGCTTTCTCAATGACGTGTCCTCGATGGCTTCTTTTTTCTGTCTAATTACACTGATTTTTACTTTATAAAGGTTTGTCATGGGGGTGTATGTTCGTTTTACTGACCTTTTACGATGTATTGCAAGGTGATAGATGTAGCGCCTGTGTGTACTCAAGCGTGGGTGGTTGGTGGTTGCTGCTAGGCCACGGAGCGGACGTTGGGGCGTTGTTGTTGTTCAGCGCGTGTGTTCATGGTTGCATTGTTCACGTGTTTGTGTTTGCTAAAAACACTGTGTCTTCAGCCAAAGATATGCGATATATTTTTCTGAAATTTGCATAGCAATATAACCCCCCGGAAAACAAAGTGGTTACATGCCAGTACACTCTTTGTTTGGAGAAAACGGTCGAACATTAGAAGGTGCAGGCATTCCTGGAACATTGTTGTTAGTGCTCTGACATGCCACGAAGGTATCTTGAAGCAGTAGAAGCTGTAAGAGCCGTAACATTGCTCCAAACGGGTCAATCATTTCGGACTGTGGCAAATGCCTTCAATGTGTCCTCTTCCGTCATTTTCCGACTGTGGCACGATTCCAGGCGACTGGCCAGTACACACGAAGAGTTGGGCAAGGTCGCCGACGCTCAAAAACCGCCAATCAAGATCGTTATGTACGGACTTGTGCCCTGCGCCGAAGAACCTCAACGGCCAGAGACCTGAGAAATGACCTGCAGATGTCAACTCGGGTAGCTGTTTCAGATCAAACAATCCGGAACAGATTACGTGAAGTTGGCTTGAGAGCCAGACGACCAAATCGAGTTCCTAGGCTAACCCGCCAGCACATACAGGCGAGACTAGAGTTTGCACATCAACATGTCACCTGGCAGCTTCGCCACTGGCGTTCTGTTCTCTTCACAGACGAGTCAAGATTCCGCCTGACCCGCTGTGATGGCCGTCTACGTGTCTGGAGACAACGTGGTGAGCGAAACACCGACGCAACAGTTTGTGAGACTGACCGAATGGGCTGTTGTTCCATTATGGTTTTGGATGGCATCTCAATAGACCATCGAACGGATCTTGTGGTCGTCCGAGGGCGAATGACCGCTGACGTTTACATTCGTGACATTCTGGAAGAACATGTGATTGTTGCTGCACTTGGCATGGGGCCTGGATTCCTTCTGATGCAGGATAATGCTCGTTCACTCATTGCAGCTGTCACTCAAGACTTCCTACGGATGCATGGCATTCAGACCATGAGGTGGCCTGCAATGAGTCCAGACCTAAATCCCCTTGAAGATCTTTGGGACATGCTTGACAGGAGAATTCGACACCGCCCTTCAGCTGCAGAAACACTGCAACAGTTCATCCAGGCACTTACTGAGGAATGGGGCTGGCTTTTCCAAGATCACATCCGTCGACTGATACGGAGCATGCCTCGAAGGTGCATGGAGGTTACTGCAGCCCATGGTAGGCATACACATTACTGAGTGGGGCAAAAACTGATTCCTGGAAGAAACAGGGCATTCTCCTCACAACGTCCAAAGGACATTTCACTTTGTTTTAGGCAGGGGTCCTACAGTTTCCTGTTTTTTCTTTATGTTTCTTCACCAGTTGTTTCAATAATGCATTCTATTGTTAAATAAACCGTCTTTTAATGATCACATACAGCCATTTTGTCCATGTTATTCCTAGTTGCTTCTGCACGCTATTTAATACAAGTGTTCCTTTAAATAGTTTGAGCAGTGTATAAATATGAAAAAACTATATTTTTATCCGAGCGACGCCGGGTACTTCAGCTAGTTGTTATATAAAAACATTTTTGCATTAACCAACAACCATCAACCACCCAACACCTGCTACACAATTTTCTTTTAACAGCAACAATAGATAGTACTTCACAAAAAATGTTGCATTTTTCATCATAGTGTATAGGACAGCTGAAATTTTATTTATTTATTTATTTATTTATTTAAAACGTATTTCAATAATGCCCGTCTGGGGCCAGTATGGTCTGGGGCCACAAATTTGGTCCCCAGTGGGCATAAAAAAAACAAGTAAATTATTACAACTTAATAAAAAAAGAGAGAAAAAAAGTAGAAAAGGAAATTAAGAAAATAACAATTAGAGGTGTATGGTTTTATATAAAGATAAATAATGTTAAAAATAAAGATAAAATTAACGAAATGTTAACGCGCTAGCATCATATTCTTTTAGTATAATTTCTTATGCAAATTCCGAGTCGCTACACTGTCTGTCGCTACACACTGTCTGTCGCTACACTGTCTGTCGCTACACTGTCGCTACACAGATTTCTTATGCAAAATCTGTCGCTAAAAAATTGGTTTTCGGGCCGCTACACTGAAAGCTGACATCTTAAGCATGCTACACTATAAGACTTGGGCTTAAGATTTAAACTTTCTAACCGGATAACTAATCTTTTAGCGATGGATAAATCGGAAGCTGGATAAGAAGTTATATTGAAAGTATATGGTGCTAGTGCCTTAACATTTCGTTAAGTGTTATCTTTATTTTCCATAAAATTAACGAATCCTGAATTACTATGAGCCTTGGTATACTAAAATACATATAATCTTATAGATAAACAGACAGAGTTGCAAATTACAGTGTTCATTTTATCTTTTATGTTTATATAAAACTATACCTTCTGAAGGTTCACGTTGCGTGTGGGCCTGCTTGGCTTGCAGCAGCAACGTTCTTGCCAACTCAGGGTCTATGTGCAATAAAAAAAATCAGTCAAAAGAAGTTATTTTATTATTAAACCTGGCTCTGAGCAGAGCTACTTACCATTTCTCACTTGGTCACCCAATTCGCTTGAGAGATTCATCGAGAAAGAAAATTCTCCGTCACTGATTAAGAAGGTTTCATTATTTGCTGCCGCCATACTTGCTCAATTTCACATGCGCTCGATGAGCTAGATTACACGCTCGAATACGTTCGCCTGGCCCAGAGCAATATCCTTGCTCGCTGTGAGCAGATCACGTGATTGCTCTCAATCTGTTTGCTCTTCAGAGCAGCCAGTCAAACCAACACCTCCTAAAACAAAGCCGTGACACCAAGTTCTCAACGTCATACTCACGTGACCAGAAGCGGATTGACTTGGCAAATGGCGTCATATACAAACCATCGTAACTATTAATTATATTTTGTTTATTATATTAACTCAAATTCTGATAAAAATTTCTGTTAATTTTAGAATTGTTTAAAAATTATATCATTTTTAATTGTTACAAATGTCAATTTCAATTTTTATTCTGTAGCTGAAATAAAAATAATAATGCTAAAATTAAATAAAATGCTATTTTTTGTATTCATTAAACTTTGTGAATTCTTATTTACAAAAATTAATATAAAATTTCCATGATTTCTATTTAAAACTCGAGCTCGTGTATTTCCTCCATTACATGAGCTGCCGATGACAGCTCTTCTAATGACGTTGAGGACTTGGTGTCACGGCTTTGTTTCAGGAGGTGTTGGTCAAACGCGCTAGATTTTCCATGAAATATTCGCTTTCGTTTTCGAAACATTGTTTTCGTATTTATATTTAGTTTCTATTTTCGTTTGTTCTTTTAAATAGATAAATGAAATTAATAAATTAAAAAATGACTCAGAATAGTCGACTTGAAGGCAATTTATTTTATATTATGGCTTTTAATAGGCTTTCCACGTTTCAATGATATTGCCGCCTTTACTATAGAGAGTTTTCATGTGACGTTGCAACAATAAGGTGGCCATGCTGGTGCACCAGCGCGAGCGCAAATCCTACGTAGTCAAGAAAGCAGCAGTGGTGCACCAATATGGCGGACAGCTGATGTTTGATGACGTCAATGAGCAAGTGCATCATGGGTAAAACCTCTTATAGAGCAAGTGCATCATTGGTAAAATCCAGGCAAAGCATATTGATGAGAAAACATACTGCGCATGTCAAAAAGATCGTTCATCTTGCGTGGCGGTGACTATAGGAATCAGTATTTTTTCGTTTGTTGAAAACAATGAAGGTTACAATGTTGCTTGGACTAAGATGGTCAGGTGACTTTTCAGTGCCGGGCAATACGTAACCACCGAGAGAGAGAAGACCTCTGCCGTAGCCAACGAGAAAGACAGGCCAATGAAGGTTAAATTGTTACTAGCACTAAGATCATCAGCTGAATTTTCCGCGCCAGGGCAACATCTAAAAGGAAAGCCTGTGCACTGAAAATTCATACATTGTAACATCAAGATAATAAGCCCTAAGTTTGGTCGACTAATGATGATGTAACAATATATGGCTTTTCCGTTATCAGGCCTTATGTCTAGGTGGTGTTGGCAATACCGCCTAGAGAAAAAGCCTGCGCACGGAAAAATCATGCATCTAAGTATAGATCATCTTCTGAGGTGGTGATGATATTTCTAATTGCGGATGGTATTAAATTAGGTAAAATTGTTTGTAATCCCATTGATTGACAAAACTTGCAACTTGACCTTCATTAATTGGACTATGGTATAATCAAAATAAAATTTTTACCAATGATAAATGTCACTTTATTACATACTCCCTCAACAAAGCTATTTATAGATATTATCACACTTTAAATAGTGTTAAATTAACACCAAAAATCTGTTACTAAGGATCTAGGTGTCATCGTTAATTCCACACTAACTTTTGTTGGTCATATAAATTTTATAACTTCTAAAGTGTCTAGAGCTTCTTATTTCATTATTAGAAATTCCTTAAGGTGTAGTAATATTGATTTTTCCATTTTCCTTTTCAGTACCTTAGTCTATATACATTAGACTATGCCTCTGTTATTTGGTCTGGTTATCATGTTAAAATGCATTTTTTTAGGAAAAATACAATAAGATTTCATACGAACACTCTTTAGACTTTTTCACTCTACTATTTTTAAATAACAACATGATGTGGCCAGCACATATCTCCGAGATGTTTTAACTGTGATAAATTAGTTAAGAGACGAATTATACTTTGTCTTTCTTACCTTTTTAAATTACTTCGTAATATAGTATATTCTTCCAAATTTCTTTATTCGGCTAATTTACGTGTACTTAAGTTAACTTCAGGAACAACGAATTATTGTACTTACCTTCTAAAGAAAAATATTATTAGTAATTGGCCTTTTTTAGAATGTTTAAATTTTGTGATATCATGTCTGATCTAATTGATTTAAATTTTATAATCATTATAAACAAAACTTTTACTAAAAATATTACACTTACCTTATGATTCTTTTCTTTGTTTTATTGTTTATTTTTATAACTATTCTTTTTATTATTATATACTTTACAATTTTTGTTGATTCTAATAGATTCGAATTTTATGAATTTTATAATCATTATGTTATAATCTTACGATCCTTTTATAATTTTACGATGCTTTTCCTTGTTAAATGTTTAATATTTATATTTATTCTTGTTTATATTATATTAATTAGAATTTGTTTTCTTGTAAGCTGTTATTGGGATTTATTAAACTGTTGCTTACAAAATTTCCAATAAACAAATTAATATATAAATCTGTTTTGTGGACAAAAAATTTAAAATACCTGATGTGGCGGTTAATAATTCTTAATTTTTTCTTTAAAAAAAACACATTAATTTGCGAGAAAGGTAAAAAATTGTTAATTCAAAGTATGCGCCATCGCTAGCTACACCTTTTTTGTCATCTCTCCCAGTAAAACCGTACATCTTTTGAGGAGGTCTAGTCATCAAGCCATTTTTCGACATCTTCGTAATTCTTGAAGTGTTTCATGGAAAATGCGCGAGACATCGATGAAGACGGAATGAGCCACGTCAGGTGTACGGCAGGTTGGGAAGAGTTCCCAGTCAAGTGCAAAAATGGCGTATCTTACAGCTTTCGCTATGTGTGATGGGATGTTGTCGTCCTGCAGAATCACTTTTCCGTGTCTGTAACTCATTCCGCTAACTTTTCGATCAATGCACGGTTGAAATTATACATTTGTTGACGGTAGCGCGCCTTATTAACTGTTTAACCTGGTTTCAGAAGCTCATGGTACACGACACCCTTCTGATACCAACAAATGCACAGCATCACCAAATGCACAGCATCACCAAGTGGAAATCACCACTTTTGAATCTTCTAAACCAACGTACACAACAATCTTGCGTTGGAACATTCTCACCGTAAGTTTCTCCAAGTACGAGGTCTGCTCAAAAAATAACCGAATATTTTTAATTACGCGGCAAAGGGACGCGGCAAAGGGTCGTCGTTGCCATTTGAATGCAACGTGTTTCAGTGGTCGTGACGATTTTTGCAATGTCCGATTTATGAGAACAACGATGCAACGTGAAATGTTGCGTGAAACTGGAGAAAACATTCACGGAAACGTGAGTCGGGTTTACGGATATAAATTTGAGACCGAAGTTCAGTGGTCACAGTGGGTTGGCAAAAAAAAGGCAGGTTCGGTCCTCTGCCAAGATGATGCTCACCTTTTTTTTTCGATTTCAACGGAGTTGTGCATTTTGAATTTTTGCCTCAAGACCAAACAGTCAACCGTCTGTCCTAAGAGGACGTTTGGAAAAGGTTGCGCGAAAAAAATTCGCAAAAAGAGACCACTGTTGTGGCAAGACGACTCAGAGTTGCGCTTCATGGTTGCGCCTGCCCACTCAGCCTTGTTATTTCGCCAGTGTTGTGCCAAATTCAGATGACTGTCTTCCCCCAGCTTCCCTACTCCCCAGACCTAGCTCCCTGCGACTTTTTTCGATTTTCACGTTGCATCGTTGTTCTCGTTAATCGGACATTGCAAAAATCCTCACGACCACTGAGACACGTTGCATTCAAATGGTAATAACTAGGAAACTAAACAACATGTAAAAACTTGTAAATAGTCTATTAGACAGAAGGATATGACAATTGCAGTATTGCCAACCGCTCGTCGCTACGACGATCCTTTGCCGCGTAATTAAAAAAGTTCGGTTATTTTTTGAACAGACTTCGTACACGAGGCTTTCACTCGCGTTTTTCTTTTGATTGAACAAGAAAAGCAGCAGGTGCCGCAACTGCTCTTTATTTGGCTTGACTTGTTTACCACTCGAAAAAATTATGACGCTAACTCGAAATCGCCTAAACATCAACGGCATTTTGAATGGTAAGGTCACAGCTCCAAAATGACATATGAAATTAGACTGTGAACGAACCTTTGTTTCCAGCACCATCCCTTAAAAATTAAGAATTATTAACAGCCACACTTGCTCCCAGTTTTAAAGTTGATTTTAGTCATTCTTAAGACTTCGTCCTTGTACAGACTTCATTTTACACTTTCTGTTTATTCCAATCTAACGCATCTTCGTTTATTTCAAAGAGAAATTATTTAACCCTTTCTCTCTCTCTTAGGCACTAGAAGATAAATATATATCGGAAAAACCTACATTGGAAACTATACTTACTCTTATGGATTATTTTTTCACGGTGGTATTCTTCATTGAAATGATAATCAAGTGGATTGCATTAGGCTTCAAAAAATATTTTACAAATGGTTGGTGCTGGCTCGATTTCATCATAGTATGTGTAAGTATTATATACCTTTGTGCTCATTAAATTGTGGATGTTTGCAAATCGCCGAATTTAATACTTTAATATTATTCTTTCTATATAGTATAAACGTAGTGAATTTGAATGAAACTGTTCGTGTTAAATAAATAACATATAATCCAAAGCTTAAGTGTTGTTTCTCAAAAGAATTATACATTGCAGTATTCTTCTGTCAGTTTCGTTTTCAGCATGGTCTAATTTCTTTAGCTTCTTTAGCTGTCATTTGTAGAGTTAAGAGAACTAGCGTCTTATTCAATTATTTATAAGCATTATTAATTCTATTTTTCTTAATTTTTTTTTTTATTTTCTAAGTTCATTTCTCTGCCTTTGTTAAATTTTTTAATCTGCCACTCATACATTCTTGTCTCTCTAATTCGATGACCTTTTGCAACAGCTCTCCGTTATTAGTTGGGCTGCAGCAGCCGACAAGTCCAACAAACTGTCCTCCCTTCGTTCCTTGCGAACGTTGAGGGCTCTGCGCCCCCTCAGAGCCGTCTCACGATGGGAGGGGATGAGAGTAAGTATCTATTAGTCGACTAAGAAATTTGCTTGATTTATTCAGTGTTTGGTGTTGTGTTTGCTATTTATTTGTGCTTCATATTTTTTGCTTCTCATTCTCGCTGGCAACTGCAGGCAATACTATAATCAGAATAGTTGACAACTCTCCCATTTACCTTATTATCCATCTTCATCTTATTCAATTTAATCTTCTATTCTTACGAATGAATATTTAAATTGATAGCATTCCTTTATTTTATTACGTTACTTTTATTGTTCTTAGTTCATAATTTAGTCTTGGAGATGCATTACTTGGAGATACCACATTTCCCGACTATAAGTCTAGAGAAGTTTACCAGCTGTTCGTCTTCCATGAACACGATTGCAAGGTAAAACGCGTAAGTAAAGGATCGCAAACCCTTTAGAACCAGAATGCATCCATTCATCCATCACCATGAGAGAAATATAGCAAATCAAATTTTCTCAAAGCACGAAAGTAGTGGTTTTAGAGCATGGGTCCTTCCTTCTCTTTTTAAAACCATTCTCGCCTGGCATGAAGCTTTAACAAAGCTACATCAGTTTTGTTCTAGAAATGTAGATGATAAAATAAATCGGTAGATATCAAAGCACTAGTATAAGCTGTTTTTGTTTATACTAACATGTAAGTAGATCAAATCCTTAGCTTTTTTCCTTAAAAAAATCACTGCAAGACACTTAGAAAACAGCATTGTTTAAGTGGAATATCCTGTTCTCTAACTTAATTAGTCATTAACGCTAATACATCGTGTAACTAGACCGAATAAAGATAGAATTGTTTGTTTCAATAAGAGTAAATTAATGTAAAGTAAATGCAAAACAAAGAAATCCTAAATTCCTTAGAAAACAGATTACTCGATTAACATTTTTAATCCTTTTCAAACAATTTTTATCATTGTTTTGAACAAATAAAATAATATTAATAGTTCCGACCGAACGGAAATTCCTTTCTAACTTATTCTGGAATGTAGTACGATATAAAATTTTGCTATCCAGTTATTCCTCTTAAGTTATAGTCCCTGCCTTTGTATTCCTTTAATATCTCTGCATGTGAATATCTTTTGGTGTTAATGCATGACACTATTAATATTTGAAGAACTGATGATATTTCATTATGACCATTGAAGGTGTTCAAAATTTAAAAAAATATAGATTCCATCAGTAAATTGTGCTAAATTAGTTGCTGCAAAACGTTTCAGCTCATTCGTAATAAATTTTTGTGATTTCTTTTATTATTTCTTGAATCAATCTCATTTTATGTGCAACTTTTCATCTTTTCCTTTATCATTAATTATCATCTTATATCAAATAGAATATGTATGAACAGATACAGCATGTTGAAACTAGAAATTAACTGTAGCTTAGAAATTGGTATATTTAGTTATAACTTTAATATGTGTTTAAATTTTATATTCATAAACTTAAACTGTAGCGTAGTCAAACGAAATCGAAACCCCATATTGTAATTTCTTAGTAAGAGATGGCGAATGATTCCCTTTGTAGCAACCTTATGTTCTTATGACGTTCTTTTTGTGTAAACAAGTGAAGTAGAATAGAACTTTCGATTTTGACTATGAATGTGTGAACGTGTGAATTCTTTATTGAACTTTAGAACAAAATTTTGAACATATTAGAATCCTATTGCGAATCCAGGTCGCTGTATCTTGGTGCCGAAACCCGGGAACAGAATTAACAAAACAGAAATAACATGGAAAAGGTGAAAAAACATCGAACAACCGTGAGAGCTGCAGCCACCCGTCTATGTAACATGATACGGGAATCCATTGAATGAGAAGACATCGACGTGGTGGAAGAACAACTAGAAAACCTGCTTGTCCTCGAAAAGAAGATAAATGAACTGGACAACACAGTTATGGATCTCACGGGCGACGAAGAAATAGAAGAAGAAGCAACAACTTGCTCGGAATACCAAAAGCGAATCACCACATACAAGGTGAGAGCGAAACGTTTTCTTCAGAATATGAACAGTAAAATTGAAAGAGATAAAATTGAACAAACTAATTTAGAATTTAAAGAACCATCTGAAAATGCGGGATTAGTTGATACATCCCCAGAACAATCACCCTTAAATTTGACTACTGTGAACTTCGAGTCGCTGCAAAATGAAACTGAAACAACAGGAGCCGTAGCGCTCGCTTCGCCACCTGGTGATAGAATTAGAGTAGCTGACCCTAGCAGATCACTTAGATTACCAAAATTAACATTCATAAATATAATGGAGAACTGTCGTAGTGGCAAGATTTCTGGTCACAATTTGAAACAAGTATTCATAAGAATGATCAATTGGCATTAACAGAAAAATTCGTTTATTTAAAAACTTTACTCGAAGGTGATGCAGCAAACGCAATCGCGGGGTTGTCATTAACAGATGAACACTACAATATTGCAATTGATATATTGAAACAGAGATTTGGAAGAAAGGAACTATTGAACGCAATCTCATATGAACTCGCTTCTAACGCTAAAACCTGTTTTGTGTTCGAGAACTCAAAGCATTACGCGCATTGTATGATGAAATTGTAAGGCATCTACGTTGTTTAGAAGCCCTTGGAATACATACTGAAGGATATGGGCCCTTGTCCAGTCTTAATGAAAGTGTTCCCGAACGAAGTACTTTTGAATTACAGCAAAGATAAAAAAGACCAATGTGAATGGCAAGCTACAGATTTACTTTCATTTATTGAAAAGGAACTAACGAGTAGAGAGAGAACAATGCAATTCTTAAATGATCACAAATCCGAAAAATCTTCTTACAACAAGAAGATAAGACAAGAACCCGAAAGGAAGCCGAAAACACCTATAGCGATTGCTCTTCCTACTATTGAAGGAGAATCTTGCGTGTTCGGTGAAGAGACAACACACAAGTGATTTGTGTAGATTAACCAAAGAGGAAAAGAAAAGATCATTTTTAAAGAAGGGAAGATGTTTTAATTGCACAAAAATAGGTCACACTTCCAGAATGTAAAGGAAGAAAAGGACAAAGAATCATCTGTCACTGTAAGTTCAGTATCAACGAAAGAAATAGTTTCCCAAATTGTGCTACAAATACTTCCAGCAATAGTTAAAGGCGAGAATCAACAGAAATACGATTATGCAAATTGCCTTCTGGATACAGCCAGCGATCGAACATTCATCACTGACAAACTCTCCAAGCGATTGAACTTGAGAGTAGTCGAATTAATGCATTTGGTGACCATCGATTTGTCTCTGGCACTTACAAGAGAGTTCAACTGACTTTGCACAATTTCAAGAATCCGATGAAGAAACTGAAAATAAAAGCACTGGAAGTGCCAGAGACAAATGAAAGTAAGAGACTGGGAGTGCCCTATTCATTTTGCTGAGCGCTACTGGTGCCACCGAAAGTGCCGCGATCTCCATTATGGGAATGGCAGAAACGTAAGGTGGCGTATGTTCTCAATGTTATTTCAGCTGTTTTTGTTGATGACTTCAAGAGGTATTAGTAAGCGTAACCTGTTTTCTGATTTTTTTTTAAAAAAACTTTATTGCATTAACTAACGATAACGTATACTTTTAATGACTTTCAATAGCTGATTCAATGCCTTACGAATTTTTAAAAGAGCGCATACAACTCGCAACTCCTATCGTTATTGTAATAATGGAGGCTTAGCCAGAGACAAGTGAAAACATAGATGAAGAATAAGAGTTTGGCTTCCAATTCTTACGCCTAATAAGATGTATTCACTTTTTACGAAGAATATCATCCTTTGGAAATCTATTGTGCAAATATTATACCTGGTTATTCGAGCTTGGTGCTCATTCATTGAGTGACAGTTGTTTTTTTAATGCATTCATCACAATAAAAATGTTTATCACAATACTTATCTTTATTGAAATATCAATTAGATGCTTATACTTTAAAAAATTTAACAAGCTGTGTCACAAAATTATTTTAAGAAAATAAAAAAAATGTCATTTTAATTTTTGTTTATCTGACAATAATGGAATGTTGATAAAGTCAGAACATTTAAACTGGGAAGATATTTAAAAGTGTTTCTTACTATTGATAAACAAACCTAACATAATTTATCAAATTTTAGCTAATTGATTTTAAAATTTTAAATTAAAAGAAAATCTGGTAACCTAAAATACTTTTAAAAGGTACTCAATTTTTTTTTAAACAAAAAAAGGAAGAAATAATTCTCAGTTGAATAAAATAATTGGACCAGAGACAAGTGAAAGTAATTACTTTCACTTGGCGCTGATAATAATCAGTTTATTAATCCACATATTGTAATAAACTATTAACATATTATTAATACACATGATTACTTGTGAAATTAAATATTGGATCCTTTTAAAAAACGATTTGTGCAATTATATGCACAACAACTGACAGGCATGTTTTTTCTTTCATAAATTATGAAACAATAGATTCGCGCCAGAACAACAATGAGGGTTATTTTAAAAGGGGGGGGGGGTTACTTTCGCTTGTCTGTTCTCATTTCGATCTGTATCTGTTTTTTGCTTTTTTCTTTATACTTTTATTAAAAAGCAATTAATTTACGAAAATTCTCATTTATAAATTATAATTTTAAAGTTAATAAAATAAAATATACAGTTCATTAATTATAATCCAAATTATTGTTAATATGTATATTTTATTTTATTTACCGTAAATAAAGGAATTTATAAAGGAGAATTTTCGTAAATTAATTGCTTTTTAATATAAATTATAAAAAAACAACAACAAAAACAAAAAAAAAACAGATACAGATCGAAATAAGAAGAGAGACAAGAGAAAGTAACCTTAATATGGTCCGGTGAGTTATTATTATACTCCATATCAAAGGTAATTTGATGTAATCTGTATATTTTATTTTATTTACTTTAAAATTATAATTTATAGAGGAGAATTTTCCTAGTTAATTGTTTAATATAATATCTTCCTCCTTTTTCATTTAAACTATTTTTTTTTAATTTATGTTTAAAAATAACTTTATTTATCATCAAATAACTTTTTATCAGATGGGCCGATTTGAATGATTATTTTTTTGTTTAATAGAGCAAGTTTTTCTGGTGGTTCCATAATGAATTCATCGAGATATCTTAGGTAGATATTAGAAAAAATAAATGTTTGCGATTGATTCACATGCATTGCTACGGCGATCAGCTGTTTCTTTCATTTGTCTCTGGGAAGTGCCAACACTTTCGAAGGCTCCTGCTTATCCGCCATTGGATGAAGTGCCTTGAAACTTAAGAACATTAGAATAGAATTTCCTGTAAGAAAACAAAATAATGTTGTACCGCTTGAAATTCTTATTGGAAGCGATTACTATTGAATGATAGCGAAAGGAAATGTTGAGAGATTGTCTTCTTCATTTGTTGCTATTCCCACTATGCTAGGGTGGTGTATATCTGGAAAAGTAGAGACAAAAGAAATGACAAATGAAAACTTTATCTCCGTCAATAATGTGATGGTAGATTCGATAAATGAAACTCTCTCGAAATTCTGGGACATTGAACACTTGGGGGATAAAAAATGAACCCAAAGATATTTCGAGTAGAAGCTTTATTGAAAAATTCCAATCACAAATTGAATGGAAAGAAGACCATTATGAAGTCCGTTTACTCTGGAAAGACACAAATATACAATGGCCTGACAACAAAGCAGTTGCTGAACATCGATTCAGAAAATTAATATAAAGATTTAAAAGAGACTTTACAAGGAATATCGTTAAGTAATCGAAAAACAAGAAAAATAAGGAATTATCGAAAGGGTGGATATGAAAGAAGAAATGGCATATCCATCTTATTATACAGGGTGATTACAAAAATACTTAACACTTCTAAAAATTTATTACATCAAAGCTATTCAGAATATAGACATACCACATACGGATTCTTAAAGAAAAACTCTTGAAGTTTATTGTGACACAGTTAAAGATGTCCAATATGCCCCCCTGTCGTGACACGGCATACATCAATGTGGTAGTCGAATTCGTCCCAAACCCGCGTTAACATGTCTCCATCAATCCCAAGAATCGCTACCGTAATGCGTTCTTTCAGCTCGTCTAGGTCACGGGGAAGGGGTAGGGTGAAGACCTTGTCCTTTACACACCCCACAAAAAGAAATAACAAGATGTGAGGTCGGGGCTCCGCGGTGGCCACTTTGCAAGTTCCAGGTTATTGTTTGCTCGACCAATCCACCGCTGTGGGAGAGTGGCATCAAGAAATTCCCGCACCTCTGTCTTCCAGTGTGGAGGTGCCCCATCCTTCTGAAAGATAAAGTCGTTACTGTCTTCATGCAATTGTGGCATTAACCAATTAACCAGCATATCCAGATACGTGTACGGTCGGTTCCATGAAAAAAAAGGGCCCGTAGATTTTCGTTTTGGACACTGCATATCGAATCTTTAACTGTGTCACAATAAACTTCAAGAGTTTTTCTTTAAGAATCCGTATGTGGTGTGTCTATATTCTGAATAGCTTTGATGTAATAAATTTTTAAAGTGTGAAGTTCTTTTGTAATAACCCTGTATACCACATACTGCTGTGATAAAAGAAGAAAGAGAAACTACGAAGCTAAGATTAGTTTTCGACGCATCTTCACATGAGAGAAACCAACCCTCCTTGAATGATCTGTTAGAGAATAGACCAAATCTTCTATCCGGACTTTTGCAAGTTCTGCTTGAATATAGAAAACATGAATTCGACATAACAGCTGATATACAAATGCATTTCATCAAATTTCTTTGCACCCAAAAGACCGAAATGTTACGAAATTTTTCTGGACCACTGATCTGTCAAAGCAGAAACACGTTATCTATCGTATGCGACGTGTTCTATTTGGAACTGCTCTCAGTCCCTTCCTTTTGATAGCAACAATTCAAGCACATCTGAAGAAATGTGAAAATGTTTCCTGAAATTTGTGACAAGCTGAGAAATCTTTATATGGACGATTTAGTAGCTGCAGTATCGACTGAAAAGGAAGCGTTGAAGTTGTATGAAGAAGCCAGTTTTATATTAAATAAAGCCTCAATGCCTTTAACAAAATGGAAGACAAATTCTGAATTATTGCATTCAAAGATCTCAAACGATAAGAAAATAGTGTGTACATAGGTGCTTGGAATGTACTGGCAAATTGATTCGGATCTTCTGAGCCTACATCCCATTAGCAGCAATATGATAGGCATCTACCAAACGCAGCATCTTGAAAACAGTAGCTAGCATATTTGAACCCTTAGGATTGGCTGCCCCATTTGTGATAAAATTAAAAATGCTATTACAAAATCTGTGGGAAAAAAATCAAAATTAGGATGAAGAATTGAACGCTGAACTGAAAGAACAGTGAGAGACTTTAAGTGCGGAGCTTCAACTTTTAAAACTGATTTCTGTTCCTCGATGCACGGAAATAGAGGCCAACACATTTAATAAAGAAATTCATTTATCCAGTGACGCCTGTAAAAGAGCTTATGGTACAGTCGCATATTTGAAGTCCAAAGGAAAAAATCAAACAGAAGTACGTCTTATTATGGCAAAAATTAGAGTCGCATTAACCCTTGAAAGAACCCTTCCTCGGCTTCAATTAATGGCAGCATTGCTAAGTGCTACACTAATAGACTCTTTAAAACAAGTTTATCCGGAAAGCCCAATAAAGTTCTGGTCTGATAGTTCTATAGTGATTGCATGGATCAAGAGCAAACATGATCGCTGGAAACCATTCGTGAAGAACAGACTTAAGGAGATTAGACAGAAAACGTTTCCTGAACAGTGGTTACATTGCAATGGACGTTTAAACCCTGCGGACAGATTAAGCAGATGACAACCTTTGAAATCTCTCTTGCTAGATTCCACTTGGTGGAATGGACCTAAGAATTTGTTTGAAGATGATGTTGCCTCTTCGATAGACACTGAAATTTTAGATTATGGTGAGACTGTAATGTTAACGACGGTGAATACGCCCCCTCAACAGCAAAGCTTACTTTTTGAATTGAAAAGATACAGTTCACTTCCAAGGGTCTTACGAGTAACAGCTTGGATAGGAAGATTTTTAAAATTATTGAAAGGAGAACATATCATAGGACCCTTAACCACAGAAGAATTGAAAAATGCCGAATATTATTGGATTAAGGCAGTGCAACAAAATTCCTTTGAAAATGAGGTTCAAACTTTACTAAGAAATGGCATTATAGGAAATAAGTCAAGTCTTTATGGTTTAAATCCCTACTTAGACAAAAGGGGTCTTTTATGACTTGGTGGCAGACTACAATTCGGATCACTGAAAGAAACAGAGAAACATCCTTATATATTACCTAGTAAGAGCGATTTAACTGAAGGTTGCATCAAAAGAAGCCTTGAAACCGTTTTTTTACAGTGGAGTCGTGCACACATTATGCAATCTAAGAAGTTACTTCTGGTTTCCGAAAATGAGAAAAAGGATAAAAGATGCTTTGAGCCGATGTATGATTTGCCAAAAATTGAAAGCAAAACCAGTTTCGGAAATAATGGCACCACTTCCGCAAGATAGAGTTATGCCAGCTCCACCCTTTTATCGCATAGGAATTGACTTTGCAGGACCCTTTATTTAAAGGATGAAAATAAAGTCTATTTTGCATTATTTACCTGCTGTATAAGTCATGCTGTACACCTCGAACTAGTGACTGATATGTCTGCGGAAACATTCTTGTTGGCTTTCCGAAGATTTGTATCTCGAAGGGGGATTCCTGGCATCATATATTCGGACAATGCAAAAACTTTCAAGAGGGCCAGCAAAAAATTAATGTTTTCCCCGATGAATGTGAAACATGAAAGTGTACAAGCATTTCTAACAACTAAGCGGATAACATGGAAATTTATTGTTGAAAGAGCTCTCTGGTGGGGAGGACTCTGAGAACGTTTGATCAAGATTGTTAAGTAAAAAACTTTTCGGGAGTTGGAAAAAATAATTACAACCACCAGAAAAATTGAAAAGGGGAAAGAAATGTGGATAAAAATAATGGAATAAAATAAATAAAAGACTCTTTGACCACAACAAAATTACAAAAGGAAAAATACGACCTTATCCTGTAAGCGCTTTTCGAGGGCGAAGCTCTCATCATTCAGCAGGTAAAAACAGGGAGTAACCAGGAGAAAAACCCGAAGATACTGAAAAACTTTTTATTTATTTTATTCCAAGATTGTTAAGGATTGTTTGAAACGCTGCTTGCAAAAAACTTCACTGGGATTAGAAGAATTGATATTTTGACCCCATCTCACTTCCTCGTTAGAGGATATCTGCTTAAAAAGCCTACAATTTCCGGAAAGCATCGAACTCACCAGAAAATGGAAATATCGTCAGCGATTAATGAATCAATTCTGGAAAAAATGGAAACACGAATATGTTCTTCAACTTCGCAGTTACCATTACAATAGACCAGAATGTCATCTACAGCCACTTAAAGTAGATGACATTGTAATGATCGAAGATGAAAATCTCCCGAGACTGATGTGGATTGAAGAAGTCTTCCCAGGACGCGACAAGAAAATTCGCTCATGCACAGTCAAGACATCAGACGGCAAAATCATAAGGACACCTGTGGATCATCTGTACCGTTAGAGACTGAAATGTTTGACGGGCATAGCCGCGTCAAAGGGGGGGAGGATGTTGAAACTAGAAATTAAGTGTAGCTTAGAAATTGGTATATTTAGTTATAACTTTAATGTGTGCTTAAATTTTCTATTAATTAACTTAAACTGTAGCTTAGTCAAACGAAATCGAAACCCCATATTGTAATTTCTCAGTAAGAGATGGCGAATGAACCCTTTGTAGCAACCTTATGTTTACATTCCTTTCTTATGACGTTCTTTTTGTGTAAACAAGTAAAGTAGTTAAGAACTTTCGATTTTGACTATGAATGTGTGAACGTGTGATTTCTTTATTGAAGTTTAGAACAAAATTTTGAACATATTAGAATCCTATTGCGAATCCAGGTCCCAATACAGCATGCAAATCTATGACAGGTTTTAATAAAATTCTTTTTTTTTTAAAACGTTCGCCGGTTCTTTTATTAAAATAAAACGGCAATTCATTGTATCTGAACAAACAGTTCAAAAGTAACTTCTTTTACCTAATAGAAATTATTATCACTTCAAGCATAAAACGAAAACTAACATACATCACCCTTGAGTTCGAACAAACAAAATCATCAAATTTCAGCAAAGGTCATTTGCAATGGTGATCTGTAAAACTCCGCAGTTGCTCATACTGAAGATTATGTTCAGTAACTACTCGCTTTGCTGCAACGCGATTCTAGACCGTGCAGGTGCCTGCAGCACATGTCTTGGTTGTCTACAGACCTGGCAAAAATGATAGGACACATTGTGCTTTGTTTATTACTGCACAACCAATTGATAATTTAAATGAAAGTTTAGGACAATGTGTATTATGGCCAAACACATTATCGATGCAAATTTAATGCAAATCTGAGGAGCAGTTTTTGGTAATACCATAAACTTGAAATTAGGGGTGGGAAAAAAAGATACGATAGTTTGGTGTACGGCGAAATTGACATACTGAAGTGGGCTGCCAGCTGCACTCTTGGTAATAAACTTATAAATACAAAGCTAATTAATAAATTTAACATCAATTTCTGTAAACACTTAGCATGGGACGCGGCACAACACTCACCGATTTGGAAAAGGGCAAAATTACTGTCTATAACCACGATGGGAAATGTGTGGCAAAAATTTCACGCCTTATTATTCGTTCTAGGCATGTGGTTACTGTATTTCTGCAAAATCCTGCAAGTTACAGTATTAAAAAATCAACCGGACGGCCGAAATGCCTAACACAACAAGATCAACGTGGAGTTGCTAGGCTTGCCAGCAATGAAAAAATATCAGCAAGCGCTATTAAAGCAACAATTGGGACTCTGGCGTCCAGAAGAACCATCAATAATTACCTAAATGCTTGTCCACATCTTCGGCGTGAAAAATTAAAACAATAACCCCCACTTACAACCCACCGCAAAAGAGACCGCCTCCAATTTGCTAAAGAGCATATGAGCTGTACCAAAGAATGGGACCAAGTTGTTTTCAGTGATGAAAAGAAATTCAATTTCGACGGTCCTGATGGCTGGAATTATTATTGGCACGACATAAGGAAAGAACCAAGCACTTTTGCAAAAAGAGTGCAAAGCGGGGGTTCCGTGATGGTTTGGTCGGCCTTTAGCTCAACCGGGAAAGCCAACATCTTGTTTGTTAGTAGCAGAATGAACAGTTTCAATTACTAACAACTGCTCACCAACCATCTTCTGCCACTGGGACAACGTCTTGGGGGTGGAAATTGGCAATTTCAACAGGACAATGCCCCGTGTCATGCCTCCAAGTCAACAAAAGAATGATTTGCACAGAACATTATATCTGTTATGACTTGGCCAGCAAGAATCCCTGTGCTTAACCCCGTAGAAAACCTATGGGGCATTTTGGTTAGGGCCTTATACGCCAATGGCAAGCAGTATGACAACATCAGAAGCTTACAGGATGCCATATGTATCGCTTGGATCGAAATTCCGGTTTAACCCTCCAAACCTTAGTCAAATCAATGAACGAGAGGGTATTTGAAGTAATTTTAAAGAATGGTGGCAACACAAAGTTTTAATTTTCCATTTCAGTCTATTTTTGTCTTAAGTCATATCTTTTTTTCCACCAACAATATTGCTTCTCTCTGTATAATTTGTAAAATTTAATGTTGAATTGTATAAAATGCTACAAACAGACATCTTTATTAGTAATGAAGCTTGTTCTGAAATTTCATTTAAATGTATCAATTGGTTGTGTTGTAATAAACAAAACACAATGTGTCCTATCATTTTTGCCAGGTTTGTACAGTGTTTTCAACTCGGTGGATATTCCGCTAAATTTAGTGGATTTTAAACCCTGTCAGATGAATTTTTTTTTGCTTTTAGCGACAACGAGTTTTGCTCACCGTTCAGCGGATTCTTTGATGGATTTTTACATTTGTTTTAGTAAAAAAAATAAAAAGTACATTTAATTAATCTTTTTCCTTCAAAAAATCCTTAAAGGAAATACTTAATAAAGGCAAGAAATGTGTAAGTTATCGAAAGAAATGCTATCTCGGTAGTTCTTTTGCCAGTATGATAAGATGTACCCAGTGTTAGGGCTGGCCTCCACGGGCCTTAAGGCCTGAGTCGCAGGATGGCGCCAAAACCGCTATTATGTAGAGGGTGCGCCGGTTGGGCGGTTTGGCTTCATATTATACACTGATTGTTCAATTGAAGGTGGACACTTTCGATTTTAGACGTTTTGTCGAATATCGGGAAATATACATGACGAATTATCTTGAAATTTCAGAAGTGTAAAGAGCAGGTTACACCTCAAATATTTCAGCGAAGGTTTTGTCACGAAGGCAAATACGGGACCAGCAACAAATTAAAAAAAAAGAATAGTTTTTGGGACCAGCCTGTTAAAAATAATGATTGAAATGCATTGTTGCTGTAGCGTATGCTTATGAGGCTTCTTTTACTTATCTGTGTTCATTTGTATGAGAATAACACGTATATTCGTGGAGATATAAAGGTATCTTTAAAATAGTCGAATTTTTTTGTAAATTTTTTGTCTATAACATGCAGGGTTTTCAACCCAATGCAATGCCATGTTCAGGAAACTTGACAAACTACAGTAGGGACAACACCCTGCAATAAGAATTTTAAATATTTAATGTTTGTGAAATACGAGGTGCTACACAAAATTTCCCGAAATTGTTTTATTCTGACCGAATCGTAAGAGCTACGAAGTTTTGCCGACAGATGGTGTAGGGGTATGTCTCAGCTGTAATTGTGCCAAACAGTGCCATCCTATGTCCACGTCATTTTGAGTTTGAGCTATTTTTGTCACTCTTTGTGTTGCGATTCTTGATATTAAAGCTGAATAAACTGCGGCTGAAACTCACAGACTGTTGAAGGAGGCTTTTCGTGAACAAGATTTAGGCCAAACCCAAACATCTGAGTGGTTTAAGCGTGTCAAAGATGGTCGGGAGTCTGCGGAAGACGACAACCATTCTGGTCGACTGTCAACAAGCACAACCCCAGAAATGATCATGAAAGTGCGTGACGTGATCGGAGAGGACCGAAGGCAAACCATCCACGAGGTTTCTGATCGCCTTGACTGTCATACGGGACGATTTGAGATGATGATTGATGTAAAGCATCAGGTGCAAAAAGCGTGGAAGAAGAAAGACTGGCTGCTCCATCACCACAATGCCCCAGCGTACACATTGTTCTCTATGAGGGACTTCCTCAGCAAAAACAACATCACCGCTCTCCCCTGGCACCCTGCGATTTCTACCTCTGCCGAAAATTGAAGTGATCCAAGCGGAAACGCGGAAGGTGTTAAACACGCTCCAACCTGAGGACTTCCAGGATTGCTTCCAGAAGTGGGAACATCGCTGGAAGCGATGTATAGATGCCCAAGGAGACTCCTTTGAAGGGGACGGTGGAAATTAAAAGATCGGGTAAGTTCCGTATTTTATAAAGGAACATTTCGGGAAATTTTGGGTAGCACCTCGTAGGACCATTTTTATTAAGTAGTGTTCAATGCGCATGCGCAAGCGTTACCAAACTGTCGTTTGCATAATTTATGAGCCAAATGTATAGAGCTACCCTTATAAAAAAACCAAGCAAATATCGTAAAAATTCAGAACGATATCATCGATAGAATGAGTTGAATTTCGGTTGCTCTAAAAAATAAACAAAAAGATAAGGAGGTTCTTCAAATTTTAAGGAGAAAGAGGCTGTCATAAGAGCGAAAGGTCGGCCTATGGCCTTCATATCAACGTAAGGAGAAGTTGATACTGATGTCCGGCCCAAAAATAAAAATTTGGAAAAAAACCCTTATCGTTTTGTTTATTTTTTGAGGGCAACTGAAATTCAACTCATTCTATCGACGATATCTATCTGAATTTTCACGATATTTGCTTGGGCTTTTTATAAGAGTAGCTGTATACATTTGGCTAATAGATTAAGCAAAAGATACTTTGCTTTCGCATGCGCAGTTAAACATTATTTAATATTTGAATATCCTGATTGCAGGGTGTTGTCTCTACTGTACTTAATCAAATTTCCTGAAAATGGCATTGCATTTGGTTGAAAATCCTGTATGTTATAAACAAAAAACGTACGAAAATATGTCGTTTTTTTAAGAAAGCTTTATATTTCCATGAATATACGTGCTATTCTCATACAAATGAACACGGATAAGTAAAACCCTCACAATCATATCTTGCAGTTACAATGCATTTCAAGCATTATTTTTTACAATCTGATCCGAAACATTATTATCTTTGTTCAATTTGTTGGTGGTTCCCTATTTGCCTTCGGGACAAAACCTTTGCTGAAATATGCCAGGTCTGAAAATATGAAACCGGAATTTGCCAATAGATGGCCCTAGCAGTCAATATAGTTACCGTCAAACCGCGTCGTTGACGCCATTTTCTTACTGTGACATCTGACAAAGATTTTCAATTCAACAATACAAGTTTCATACAACGGCGTAGTTTGTAATAGCGTTGAACAGTTCAAATTTTGTGCCTGGAAACTACGATTTGCGGACAGTATTGATTTTCTGTTACCATTTCAAGAAAACTGCTTGTCAGAATCGCATCGAATGCTTGTCGAAGCTTACATTGAGCATGCTTTTGATAAATCACAGTTCTTTGAGTGGTTAAAAAAAATACAAAAATTGCGATTTTGACGTGAGAAACGATGATCTGTGTTTAGTAGGATCAGAAGGGTGTGATTTATTATGGGCTGCTGAAACTTGGCGAAATCGTTAATACTGAATGCTGTCGACAACAAATGATCGACTTGAAGCAAGCTTTGCGTGAAAAACGACGAGAAAGCCAACATAAAAGTGATTTTGCTTCATGATACGCACCACCACACCCATCAAAATTGGTCAAGGAAACGATTGAGGCGTTTAGTTGGGAAATACTTTCGCATGCGGCTTACTTACCAGACTTGGCTCAGTCCGATTACTACTTATTTGCATCAATGGGATACGCACTTGCTGAGCAGCGCTTCACTTCTTATGAAAATGTACGAACATGGTTCGATGACTGGTTTGGCATGGCATCCACAAATTGTCAGACAGGTGGGGGAAATGTATAGCCACCAATGGGCAATACTTCGAAGAAAATAATTTTTATCATTTTCATACAATAAACGTGTGTTTTCTATAAAAAAATTCCGATTTCATATTTACATACCTAGTATGAGATTTACCTTGCTGTTTACAACTTTGAAGTTTCAGGATAATTCATCAAGTGTAATTCTAGATATTCGACAAAACGTTTAAAATCGAAAGTGTCTACTTTCAATTGAGTGGCCCGGTGCAGTAACCAGGCAAGTAATTTTGTTAAATGCGTCTAGTAATTTCAAGTATAAGTTAAGAACTGAAACAATTTTAATTCTTAGGGAAAACAGACATAGACAAGCTTAAATTAGCTGCTGCATAAACAAAGTAAGTGATAAAGGATAATATTTCCAAGGAAACGGTAAAAACCAGGTAAGTGCATTTGCCTGTTTACTGCACCGGTCGTTCAATTGAGCATCAGTGTATGTGCAAGCCAGCATTAAAGATTCTAGGATCGTCATTGGATGTATCACATACATTTTCTTTCCTGTAATCAAATACTCACTAGCGACGTCTGATGCCAGCAATCGCAAAAACTATAAGCTTTTACTATATTAAGCTTTACGTCTTCTGTCTATTAAAAATCCAAAATTTCATTACATGAACACTGTAAAAAAGAAAGAATATTAAAATTACTTGTCTCTACCTATTTATAATCGCAGGCCTATAAAATACCGGCGAAATGTTGAGAAATAGACTGAATGAATGTAGTGGGATGATTAGCATAGATGAACTGAATTCAGGATAATAAAATTTAATAAACATTTTTAGTAATATTTTTGTAGTAAAAGTGGCTTGGCTCAAAACCGTGAAGGTACCATCAGGTATTTGATTTAGAGCGTCGTTTGTTTAACTGCCGCTATATTATCATTAAATTCATAATTTCAGTTTATTGGGAATTTGTAATTTAAAAATTTATGTCGGCGGCACAGCTGTTAATAAACAAAAAGGAATCTTCAATGAAATACGGGAAGGCAAGTCCGAGAGGATTATAACGGAAAGAAAATTTTAGAGTAGGGTAGACGGTGGCAGTTTATAATAATTTTAATTATATTTTTAGTAATAAAGCTATTTCACTCAATTTTCATATCCATTCATTAGTTAAACTTTAAGGGCACAGTATGTTGCCTTTAACTTACCTTAAATTTATATTATTTTAAAATTAAAAATATTTTTTTGACCAAAACGGGATCAGTGAATAAAAATTACTTAATATAATCAATCATCTTCTTCCAGTAGGTTAGTTCATTGGTCCTCTGTCTAGATTCATTAACTTATTCTGGTGTTTGAAGATTTCCAGGGATTCCAAGAAATTCAGAGACATATGGGGCCCTATTCTCGAATTTTTCGTGTTAATAACTCACATGAGTTGGGAGTGTCACGTGGTACAAACACGAACGATCAGACAAAATTGGTATTCCCGAAAATCAACCCCCGTGCTTTTCGTTCTCCTAATGTAAGTTGTCAGATCACGTGAATATTAAAAAATTGAGAGATAGCTACACACACACACACACACACACACACAGCGAAAAAAATAAATGTCCGCCGTATTTGCTACTCTGCATTTAATCGGAGCATTGGAAAAAACGGAAAGCGTTTTTTGAGGAGGCAACGAGTTTTACGAACGCGGATTGATGTTTTCGACCTTCATGTTGATCATTATCGTCACTTATTTCGACTATTAAAGTATTTGGCAAAAAAGTTGATACACAACATTCGACCGATTTAAAGGGATCAAACAAACGCCTCATATAAAGAAAACTTCTGCACTAAAACGTCATACATTGTTACATCATCATAAGTCGACCAAATTTAGGGCTTATTGTTGGTAGAAATACGGTTAACAAAGGACGAAGCGTAGCCACGAGAAAGGCAGGCCTTGGCCAACACCGTCTAGACACAAGGCCTCGGCACGGAAGACTCTAACGTCAAACAGTAGGCAGCAAGGCCAACTATAAATACAGACCAGGGCAGTCGGAAACAATGTAAAGAGTCTTCCGTGTCGAGGCCTTGTGTCTAGAAGGTACTGCCCTGACCAACGCCTCCTAAAGATAAGGCTTGAGCCAACGCCACCTAAAACACAAAGCCTTCTCACTGCCTGTGGACTGCGTCATCAAACCAGGGCTGACAATCCAACTTTCATTGTTTACAACAAACAAAAAAACGCTGATTAAAACAGGTGCTTTTTCGTTTGTTGTAAACAATGAAAGTTGGATTGTCAGCCCTGGTGTGATGACGCAGTGACCAGGCTTTGTTTTTTAGGTGGCGTTGCTTGAGCGCGAAAACGTCATACATTTTTACATCATCATCCGAAGATATAATTTAAGGCTTATTATTGGTAGAAATGCGATTAAACAAATCTTAGGATGATGATGTAACAATGTATGACATTTTCGCGCTCAGGCATCATTTTCGCGCTCTGTCTAGGTGGTGTTGGCTCAGGCCTTATCTTTAGGAGGCGTTGCCCTGGCGCGGAAAAGTCACCTGATCATCTTAGTCCGAATAACAATGTAATCTTCACTGTCTCCATCTTGGATTTTAACAATCAGCAATTTTTCGTTTGTTGGAAACAGTGAAGTTTGGATTGTTGCTAGGACTAAGATGGTCAGGTGACTTTTCCGCGCTAGGGCCTGTCTTTCAGGTGGGCTACGGGACGAAGTATGATGATGTAACAATGCATGATGTTTCAGTGCGGAGGCTTTCTTTATAAGAGGCGTTGATCAAACTCGAAGATCAGCATTAAGCCTACAAAAAAGAGGGTTAATTTGCACTAGGCTATCTGGACAATCGCGCGAAGGTTAATCACGTGATCAAGGTAAATGACATTTTTAATAATTTAACTTCTTTTACTCGTGACCAAAGCAGTTATACAGGGTGATTCAAATCGTGTGTAAAACAATTTAAGGGGGCATTATAGAGGTAAAGGTAAACACAAAAACTCATATGAACATGGGTCCGAATTTGAACTATAACTGAGATATGAACAGAAATAAAAATGCCGCCACCAAGATCAACAAGTGAATAACTCAGGTTCTGTAATGCCTAGATTAATGAAATTTGGAGGAATCACAGGGTACTTAAGACTTAATACCATTAAAATTTCATGGACGTGTTCACTTGTGAGTACTAACCAACAATTCTTACAATTTTGACTGCGTAACTCGGAAAACTTCTCGCTTGATTTCAATCAAATTTTAACGGTTTACACAGTCTTATGTACCCTGTTATTCTTCCTAATTACATTTATCTAGGCTTTACAGACCCTGAGTTATTAACTTGTTGACCTTGGTGGCGGCATTTTTTATCTCAGTTACCGTTCAAATTCGGACCCATGTGCAAAGGACTTTTTGTGTTTACTTTGACCTAAATAATGCCCCCTTAAATTGTTTTACACGCGATTCGAATCAGTTGGTTAGAGGGGGGGTGGGGGCGGGTTCTTTAAAATATCATTTCTGTGCGTATAGTGGAAATTAACCCTTTTTTTCCATTGATTTCTTTGCTCCGACGCAAGAATTCAATTTTCTTTCTTATTCATCCTGTAAGTTTTTTAGCGAGTTCTTTTAAACGTATTATCAAATTTTCCTTTATACATTCGGGTATTATTTCAATAAAATAATTTTTTTTTTGCTCATCTGTGATTCTTTTCTTTGCCTCCCTACTGAGCGATCGTTTGAAAGCAGTTTCCGCGTATTTGATTGGTTCTTGATGAATAGTCTCGATTCCACCGCTTAGAAATGTCGAAACTCGTGTGAGTGTGACGCAAGGCTATACTGAATAAGCGGGGGTAGAGCGGACACCAAAATGGAAGCCATTTTGTGTCCAAAAAGTGATTCTGTTATACCGCAAATACCATTTTAATCAAGCATTTTATCTATTAAGATTGTTTTTAGAAAACAAGTAAAGTATATTTTGAAATGATCTGTTTCAATAATGGTTACTTAATTGAACCGTTAGTTACACAATTGCTTAAATTTTAATATCTACAGGCTTCTCCGGATACTTTTGGCAGAGCAGTGTACATATATTTAAATACTATATATGTACAGTCGGGTGCAAAAAGGTTTTCAGCTGCTCAATACGGGCTGAGCTTACTGGGTGTTGAGCGGTTGCAAAATCAGGTGCTGGTACTGAGAGTCAAGGCAGATTAGAATGGACCTGTCCCTTCTGAATGAAAATAGGGTAGCAGGTTTACGCTTGGGATGTGCTCCTCACGTCTCTCTTCTGACATTAATAAGCGATAGCGGCTGACAGCAGCATCGTTAAAGTCTCTGACTATTGCCTGAAAAGCAGAGTTCGAATCCGATATGGATAGACATTTTTTTTTGTTCATCATCGCGTTTTTGATTTCGTTATAAACAACATAAACAGATTAAAATCTTTTCAACCAAGTGTGCAGTTTGATCTATTTGAGGGTCTAAAAAAACTTTTCATGTTAATTTTCATGTCATGCTTTATTATATATTATAGTTTTTAATAAAATATACACTAATTCATATCACCGCTACTTTTACAAAAATCAACTTTTGTTAAAATCATTTAATATTTTCTACTGTTCATATCTAATGTTCAAGTCATTTAATCATCTACGAGGGGCGATTGATAAATAAAGTCTCTATGGCTGTAACTTTTTTATTTGTTAACCGATTTTCAAAATTCTTTTAGTATCTTATACTCACATTTGTCCTCTATGTAATGCACTATTCACTTTTCGACATAGTCCCCATTCCTTTCCAAGCATTGCGCCAACGCGTGACTAGTTGGGTGAACCCGTCGGAGGAATTCCGGAGTTGTTGTCGACACCAGGATTGAATGGCAGCGTTTACCTCGCCGTCAGAACCAACTCATGTCCCTTAAGGGGCTCTTTCTTCTATGGGAAGTGGTGAAAGTCGCAATGTGCAAAGTCTTTCATTTTTGAACTGCAATTTTTCATCTTTGAACTGTAGGCGCTGCAACGCCTCTTGTGTGTGTGACTCGTGTGCGGGCGGACGTTATCGTACTCCAGAAGAGGGTCCAAAGCTGCCATTCAATCCTGGTGTCGACAACAACTCCGGAATTTCTCTCCGACGGGTTCACCCAACTAGTCACGCGTTGGCGCAATGCGTGGAAATGGATGGGGACTATGTCGAAAAGTGAATACTGCATTACATAGAGGACAAATGTGAGTATAAGATACAAAAAGAATTTTGAAAATCGGTTAACAAGGAATCATGAACTCCGACCGTTATCTGAATGTTTTGGACAACTGTGCACTTCCAACGTTGTGGCAATTTTTCGGAAACGGGCCATTTCTCTACCAACACGACAATGCTCCGTGCTACAAAGCGAGGCGTGTACAGCAGTGGTTTGCGGGCTCAGGGGTCGAAGAAATGGGTTGGCCGGCACAAAGTCCCGTCCTCAATCCTATAGAGAGTCTGTGGGATGAATTGGAAAGACGCTTGCGGGCCAGATCACATCGGCCAACTTCTGTACCTGAACTGATTCTCGCTCTTCGGGAGGAATGGAGGAACATTCCGGAAAGTACCTACCAACATTTGGTGGAAAGTCTTCCCCGAAGGGTGGAAGCTGTGATTCGGGCAAAGGGATGTGCAACGCCCTATTGATTTCCATGAAATCGTGGCTAGAGCGCAAACGTGCATGTGTCCGGATATTTGTGATCATATAATGTATCTTCTATATATATAAAGAAGGATGTTTGTCTGTACGTTTTTTATACAAATCTACAGTTTTATTCCGATCTTGATAAAATTTCGCATACATGACAAGGTCACTCTCTACCTCAGATTTCGAAAAAGTAATAATTATTGATAAAAAATCGATATTCATGATTATGGCAGGGCATATTATTGAGAAATATCTCATGACCAACAGTGCAAGACAAAGTTTTTGCAACAATAAGTATCAACAATGGTATCAACACGCAATTCTCAAACACCCTGCACGGACCAACAATATATATCTCATGACCAACAATGCAAATAAAAGTTTGTGCAACAATAGTTATCAACAATGGTGTCAACACGCAATGCACCAACACTATGCAAAGATCAACAATATATGTCTCATGACTAACAATGCAAGGCAAAGTCTGTGCAATATAGAATTCAATGCAATATAGAATTCAATTCAATATAGAATTCAATTCCTGTTATTCAGGCTTTTGTTAGAAAAGAGAATTCTTAGTACTTAACAATTTCTTGAAAATCTTTAAAAATGATCAGTAACTGGAGATAATGAGTGAAAGACATAGAGGAAGCACTCCTTTAGCTCCGTGCTGTATTGAGCAAATGGTAAGCAAGTAAACAGAAGAATCGGCGACCGCTAGACTACACAAAGTGATCAATGGCCAATTTTTTGCTTCAAGACATCGAAAGAAGAAAAGAAATTGCAACAACATCAACTGTACATCTAAAGTAAGATTACGTGAGTAAAAAATTATTTAGAGTAGAAGGCATTCTTGGAGAGGTCCATCCATTGTGAGCCTTTAAAAAAATTTTTTTCGGTAAATCAAGTCTCGGTATATCACCTAGAAAGGAATTTTTCAGTGAAGAGGTAAATTCCTGTCTTTCGGATTTTTCTTAGAATGGATAGTCCCTTCGTTCTATATTGTAGTGATTGAGTTATTATTTAACCAATTTGGAGGTTTAATTTAGCTTTTTGAGGTTGTTCTGTTTACTTACAAGCGTAATTATCCCGGGAAACGCCGGGTCCTCTGCTAGTACGTATATAAAGAAAAATGTTTGTGGATAGGTTTGTTTCTTATACAAATCTACATTTTATTCTGATCTTGATGAAATTTTGCATGCTTGACCTTCAAAGCATGAGGAAGGTTACTGTCTACCTCAGATTTCGAAAAAAATAATAATTATTGATAAAAAAAATCGATATTCTTTGTTCTGGCAAGGCGTATTCAAGGGGGAGGCCGTGGCCTGGTGGGCTTCCACTGAACATTCAAATTGTGGGAAGGTAAGCAACATCAGGCACGGCTAGTCACTGGATGGGCGACCATCAGTGAGATACGATCTTTCCCCCCCTCCCCCCGTCTGCTGCGCCCATCTTACAGCAGTCGTTAATCCAGGTTCATCCAGGGACCCAATTCGTCGGCCTTTGGCCATACAGGCCCTGGATGGACATATTGGATTACAATGAATAAATAAAATAAAAAAATAAAAAAAAATTAATGAGAAATGTCTCATGACCAATAGTGCAAGGCAAAGTTTGTGCAATATAGATAAGTTTCAATTTGTAACAATGCATAGAATTCCTGTTATGCAGGCTTTTCTTAGAAATGAGAGTTCTTAGTACTTAACAATTTCTTGAAAATCTTTTAAAATGATCAGTAACTGGAGAAAATGGAGAGTTAGCAGACTATTGAGAAAGAGTGGAAAAACGAGAGGAAGCACTCCTTTAGCTCCGTACTGTATAGAGCAAATGGTAAGCAAGAAAATAGAAGAATCGGCGACCGCTAGACTATACAAAGTGATGAATGGCCAAGTTTTGCTTCAAGACATCGAGAGAAGAGTTGGAATTGCAACAACGTCAAGTGTACATCTAAAGTAAGATTACGTGAGTAAGAAATTATTTAGACTAAAGTCTGTCTCAAAAGTATAGAGACTTTGCAAAAACTGTTATATTAGCACATCAGTAAATTTTTTGACCATACCAAATAAAACACTATTTATTCACACTGTGAACATGATTATTTCATATTTTCAAAAATAAATAGCTTTTCGTTTTTTTACAAAAAAATATTTTGAAATAATCAGTACAAAAAAGTGTCTCAAAAGTATAGAGACTCACCTAATTAAAGCCATGTTCAAATAAAGTTACCATTCGACTTAATTACTTGAAACACTCTATCTTTCATTGATGAGATCAAGTTTTGAAGAAGACTTGGATCCAAATTAAACCAAACCATTTCGATTTTACTTTTCAATTCTGCAATGGAAGAGTACTGTCTACCGTTTGCATAAATTTTGTGTGTCATCACTGCCCAAAAGTTCTCAATAGGATTCAAATCCGGACTTTTGGCTGGCCACTTCATCACATTGATACCCTGTGCTTCAAACCACTGGTTTGTTGACTGCGATTTGTGTATACTAGCATTGTCCTGCTGAAAAATGCCATTGTTCCCAACCAAAAAAGACATGAAAGGTACCAAGTGGTTTTCTACGGTTTCTTGGTACTTTAAGGAGTTTTGTCTCCAAGTCAAAAATGCCAAACTGGTAGTCCCATTGAAGGAGAATCCACCCCACACAATCACAGTTCCACCGCCTTGCTGGTTGCTATAAAAGGATTCTGGTTCCTTCCTCAAATCATGCCAGTAAAATGCATTTCCATCGGGACCATCCAGGTTCCACTTCTTTTCATCAGAAAAAATTACAGAAAGCCACTCATCTGTCCACGACATACGCTCCCGAGCCCATTCCAATCGAACTCTCTTGTGCTCCTTGGTTAGACGTGGTTTTGTCTTCTTCCTGGTGTAAGCAAGTACAGGATTTGCCTTAATACTTCTGTGTACAGTATCTTTGGATATTTGTCCACCCAATTCACGTGGTATTTTCCGTAAGGAATTTGTACCAGTAGCAGCAAGCCGAAAAATCTGGCGCACATCTCGTTCAGTAGTGCTTGTTGGCCATCCTGTTCTCTTCTTAGCTTCACATATCCGTTTCTCTGCAATGATTTTGTGTACAACAGGCTTGGATCTTCCAATTTCAGCAGAAATTTCTCTAACTGTCTTGCCATTTGCTGTCAACCTCCAGATTTCACTTACATTGTATTTCATCTTTAGAAATGTCTTTTCCACCATTGTCACTCTTTATTGTGCAGAAATTAAATACAAATTTTAACTTACTTTATAATTTGGACTATTCCAAAGGGTCAATTTTATTTAAAACAGGTTATGACCATTCAGTTTGGAGGTGAGTCTCTATACTTTTGAGACACTTTTTTGTATTGATTATTTCAAAATATTTTTTTGTAAAAAAACGAAAAGCTATTTATTTTTGAAAATATGTAATAATCATGTTCACAGTGTGAATAAATAGTGTTTTATTTGGTATGGTCAAAAAATTTACTGATGTGCTAATGTGACAGTTTTTGCAAAGTCTCTTTACTTTTGAGACAGACTTTAGCAGCGACATCCTTGGAGAGGTCTATCCATTGTAAACCTTTAAAAATGTTCTTCAAATTTTCATTAAGAATTTTACTGTATTAATTCTAAGCGTTTTCATGTGGTTTTTTTTAAGATATTTCAAAATTTAATCCAAAAATAAACATCCGAGCCGCGCCAGGGTTATCACCTAGCTTATTTGGTAGCACATCAGATCCAAACATTTCTTAAAAATACATTTTAATATATTCTGTGGGAATGTGTATATTTTGGAAACTGAGATGCTTATAATGCAAAGATTGAACGTTCGTTTCCAAGAATTATTAATATTGAGCATAAAATGATGATGCAGTGACAGAACATTAATAAGACAAGGGAGTCTACCTTGAGCTCCCTATCAAACATCCAGACGACTGGCAGAAATTTATATGCCTGGAAAGGAAAGAGAAAGAACGAGTATTGGTCAGAGAAACTCTGCAACTGAAAGAGAAAAGGCTTCTGTTTGAAACATCTGAACAACGGAAGTTTCGAATAGAGCGAGCTTCTACGTCAAGGAAAGAAAAACTTGGGTCTAAAGTATCCAGTGACGTTCCCCGGTGGGGAAGATGGATCTCATTTTAATCTGAGGCAGGTCAACAAGAGATAGAAAGCGCATTCGTTTATTCGTACGATTTTCACGATGATGACGACGATAGTGCATCCCGTGCGATTACCGTTTAGTGCGTTCAGTGCGGTTTCTGTGTCTGTACACGATCTTTCACCGAACGGTCCGTGCATTTTGAGCCACACCAACAACATGACGAGGCCTCAACGATTCCTTTTTAATCATCCCAAGAGTCTAAATTTCAAATTTTTAAAGTCGTCTTCAATTTGGAACTTTTTTTTTAATCTGTATAAACTCTCTTCATCCACTTGAATGAAAAATTTCGATCATCATCGACATTGATCGAAATCTGGGACTTCGCTGGATTGGAGGCCGCCATTTGCAATTGTAAAACGCACGAAACGACCCTGCTTCTACTTTCGTGCGCTTAGTTCGCGCATGGACTACACGAAACGCACGAGAACGAAGTGCACGGAAATCTCCGAACACCTCTCATGGGCCGCACGAGCGCTACTTAGAATGGCTAGTGCGCGCACACAGTGCAAAAAACACACTGAACGAATAAACGAATACGCCTAAAATAAAGTCCCGGTGTATTACCTAGAATTCCTGTTTTTCGGATTTTTCTTAGAATGGATAATCCCTCCGCTCTGTGTTGTATTGATCGAGTTATTATTTAACCAATTTGGAGTTATAATTCAACTTCTTGAGATTGTTCTGCTTACCTACAAGTGTTATTATCCCGGGCAACGCCGGGTCTTGTGCTAGTATTAAATATATTCTCTATCTTTATATATAAAAATTCATGTTCAGGGTACGTCTGTAAATGTTCTAAAAACTTTTGAACCACGTATCCGATTGAGCTCATATTTGCACCATATGTTCGTTAGGTCCAGAGTAAGATTTACATGTCCCCAAAGTGAGGGGGAAGGGGTAAAAATCATATATCTTGGTTTATGTTTATTTGTTTACTCAAGAGATGGCCCCAGGGTTTGTTTATCTTTTTTTAATATAGACCGTTCCCTTGAAACCGAAACTGAGGTAATGCGCAGAAATAGGACAGCAAAAAAACTACCGTTTTCCTCTGGATGTATAGTAGTGTTGGCAACATTTCAAGGCAGGAAACGGATTTTTTTTGCCGTCCTGCTTCTGCGCAGTTACTCTAGTTTCGGTTAAGGGTAAGGTCTTTGTAAAAATTCAGGGTGCATCTGTAAATGTTCTTAAAACGTTTGAACACCTATCCTTTTGAGCTCATATTTGCACCAGATGTTCGTTAGGTTCAGGGTAAGGTTTCCATGTGCCGAGTGTCAGGTTGGCCCAAAGAGGAAAGGGGAAAAACTGCCTTGTGCTTGATCGGTCTGTCTGACATACGCCTACAATATGCGCGGACCAACAATGTATGTTATGTCTTAAAATCACGGTCTATAGATATTCATGGTTATCGACCTCCATTGTTAAAATGAAGCTAAAGTTTCTAGCTGCCGTTAGAGCGGGAACTCTATTGAAAAGTGGCGCTGCATGTACAATCGGCCCAACTGCGGCTGCAGCGCCGCCCTATCGGCACATAGAAACAATATTTTCATTTTCAGTTTCAATGAAAAACTCTATCACGGCAACACCTCCTAAAGAGAGAGCCTCTGCACGGAAACGTCATACATTGTTACATCATCATAGTAGTGTATTGTTATTCGTATTTCTACCAATAATAAGCCCTGAATTTGCACTACTATGATGATGTAACAATGTATAACGGTTTTCGTGCAGAGGCTTTCTCTTTAGGAGGTGTTGATCACGGTCGGCCTTAGTCAACACCACCTCTACTCAAAGCCTGAGCGCAAAAACGTCATACATTGTTACATCACCTTCGGTAGGGTATTGTTAATCATATTTCTACCAATAATAAGCCCGAAATTGTCCCTACCGTAGGTGATGTAACAATATATGATTTTTCCGCTCTTTTTTTTTGGCTCTTTTCTTTCCATTTGTCGTCTTCTCTCTCCTCAATCAAAAGGAATTTAGTTAATAATTTTTTACGTCTGTTCAATTTTACACTCATTCTGTTAAAAACAACCTTCCTCTAGATGTGACTGCGAATGAAAACACGCGACTAGTGAAAAATCAAAAAATCGCAGACGCTCCGAGCAAAACGGTAACCAACGATTATCGTTCATCGTAATAGTCGCACCGAGGAACAAATAGCTTTATTTTTTACACTGGCGTTCTCTGGCCATTTGCGTGGGCATTACTCTCTGTCTAGCAGACGACTACAATTTTCCTTATTGGCCTCGTTGGCAGTGGATGCGTGATCGCCTCTGATGCCCGTAGATATGGCTTCGATCCCGACGAGAGGAATTAAAGACGTTGGTCCCGTGTAGTTGTTAGCCAGATGAATTTTTTTTGAGAAAAGTGAAGTTATATGTTTAAAAAATCTGTAAATCTGTATGGTTGATGTTTTGCTTTACTTTTATTGCAGTTTATTTATGCAATTACTAGGATCCCCCAGTGATCGAAATTCGATTACATTTCTGAGAAAAAAATATATGTGTGTAATTGTTCTAGCCTCAGTCTTGCTTATTAATAAACTTTGAAGAATGGAAAATAGATAACACAATAAAATATCCAAAATGCTTTGCATGACATTTCTGACACTCCCGATTCATTTCACCGCAATGATAACTTTGAAAATTTCTCGGAATAATATTTAAAGCAATCTAAAGATATCTTTTAATATATCTATCGAATTACTATCTAAATATTTATATTTACGCTAAATTGCCCCCCCCCTATCTCTGCGTCTCTCCCCCCGTCCCACTGTGAAAAATTAAGGTCTGTTTAGGACCAAAAATCGATAACTTTTTTGTTATTAAAGAAAGAGTGTTAACAAAATTTTTAAAAAATAAATAAAAATCAAAAACTTTAAAATTGGTATTTATTTTATTTTTAACTGAAAATATTACTTTCAAAATGTATGAAAAAAACCTTAAAATAGCTTAGAAAACGACGAAAAATACATAAAATGCTTACCTACTAATTATAGAAATATTTTGAATAGTTGGTTAATAACAATTTTCAAGCAGTTGTTTCTATAGGTACAGTCATCAAATGCATAGGTACAGCCACACTTGAATTTTACTCTAAGTTTTACCGTTTCAATATTAATTTATTTTTAATAATTTAATATTATATTTAGAGTTAACATTATTAAGATTATTAAATTTAAATAATTATAATTAAAAAAGCTATTAAAACAACACATTAGCATGAAATGTAATATTAAGTATTAAACTCGTGTGGATTATTTCCTTTGGTTGACTGTACATTAAAGGTACTATATTCCTCCTCACGCATCGCCCTATCTATTGTCTCCGCCCGCTACTCCTCACGCCTTCTTTATTCACCCTACCTCCCCGGACGAAGTATTATCTTCCATACGTCACCTAAAATCTTCCAGTTATCCCGATCCTTTTGGTATCCGATCGAGTATAATTATCGCGGCTTCCTCCGTTTTTGTGATTCCTCTTACTTTACTTTTTAATATCTCACTCTCCCAGGGCACATTCTCATCATGTCTCCGGATCGCTAGAATTATCCCAATATACAAAAAAGGTGTTACGACCAATTTCTCCAACTATCGCCCCATCTCAATTCTTCCTTCATTTTCTAAAGTTTTTGAAAGTCTTTTCTACTCTCATCTTTCTTTTTATATTATCTCCAATAATCTTCTCTCCTCTTCACAGCACGGCTTTGTCCTTAAACGAAGTACAACTACAGCGTGTTATGAACTAACCGAGTTCATAATTTCTAATAAGACCAATAACAATTTTGTCTATCCCTATTCATTGACTACTCCAAGGCATTCGATTCAATCCCCCATAAGCTACTTTTATTTAAACTTTCCCACTTTTTTAATATCCGCGGACCTCGCTGGACTGGCTCACTAGTTTTTTATCCAACCGTGAGTATACGCTTAACCTATTTAATATTTCATCAGATACAATTATTCGAAATGTTGGCGTCCCTCAAGGTTCAATTTTACCCCCCCCCCCCTTCGTTTTAACTTATTTATCAATGATCTTTCGCTTTTTATACCCCCCCTATCTCTAATTCTTTACGCTGACGATGCCACTTTATCAATAGCAGATTCGTCACTTCTGTATATCGAACCCAAGTTTAATACTGCGCTACGTAAACTATAGAGGGAGATTTAAATTATTATTAATAGTAAAAAAACATAAATGGTATTGGATTTGAAGGAAGAATAAAATCTTCAGTTTGTATTCCTTTAGTTTGAGGTTGGATTTCTTCATAAAGAATATTCTGTAAAATTAAATATATAAAATATTACATTTAAATTTAATATCTATATATTACAATGCGTTTATCTCATCCTAATGCATGATCTCACCTGGGATATATCTGAAAGAAGGTGACATCTCCTTTTAAGTGTTTCGTAACGGTCCTAACTTGGATTGACTTTTCTCTTGTTTGTCTCAATCTTTTTTCCTGTTAGATTGTTTGTTGGGATGTATGATGGACTCTTTGGATCATCATTTTTTTTCCCACTAACAAAATGTTCTGAACAAATCCTGGTATTTTTATTTGGTATCCACTTACTACCATCAGGACTGCAAAGAAATAAAGAATTAACATTAAACATAAAATACAATATTTAGCTCAAAAGTTAAGAATTTTTTACATATTCAAATTTTATTTTTTCCAATGATAAAATCAAATTCGATTTTATTTCTGACATTAAATAACATGAACTAATATTTTATTAATTAAAAATTTAACAAACTTACTTTATCCTTTTGACTGCTTGAATCCAAAGATTTCTTCTGTGACCATGCAATCTTTCATGTGGAAAAGAATATATTAGATTTTTTGATTGTTGCTGTAGGAATTTGAACATCCCACAACACAACAGTTAGTCTTGCCTACTCGTTTATAACTTTTTTCTTCCATTGTTGAAATTAAATACTATTTAATGCACGAGACAATGGTGCAGCTACGTTTCCTTCCCTGTACGTTTATTCTCATAACCAACCCAGAGGCCCCTCGCGCTAACTTCTACTAGAGCACTAGATGTAGAGAGTAGCGACATCCTTTTATACCGCCAATCCTAATCTTTCATTGGTTCAAGGCAGTCACGAGGCCCATGGCAGCCATTGTTGTGGCAAAAACAATTACGCTCGCCGTTCGTTTAGCTTATTTTGCCATGCAAACAGTGCTGTACTTTAGTGGAATTGTGCCCCCTTACTGTATTATGTACAGCAGCGGTGCCCCTCCCCCCTCGCTACAGCTCTGAATGCAATATATTTGTATTCATCTATTTCAGTTCCATGCTCGTTTTTTATTTTAAGATTGTTTATGAATGCCGAGGTCTTACGAGATTTTATTAAATATAAAAATTTTCTGTTTAAAGAAAACGACGTTGAACCTACATATTTATTAATTGCGGAAGAAGAAGTGAAAATAAATAAATAAATAAATAAATAAATAAATAATAATAATAATAATAATAATAAGAAGAAGAAGAAGAAGAAAACTGCATTGTGTTTGTTAAAGGTGACACAAATTTAGAAACGTGTATATAAAAATATTAATTTAACAAACAACATCCACATTAATATACTCGAAAAACAGTCTGTATTATTTAGCAGGCTCAATAATAAGAGTACTTCAAGTAAATAAAAGATACAGGAATCTGACAACGGTAATTCATCGGCTGGAATTAAATCTTTAAAAAGATTTACGGAATTGAAATCATATATTAATTTCGAAACAAAAGGTAAAATTGCCTATTTGTTATTGTTTCTGAAATTGTCTCCAAATTAATTTACGAACTTGAAAAATGAATAGGAGTGGATATCTGGTGAAAGAAGTATACAAGATACGGCAAACAATATTTCTTAATCATCTCATGGCTCCGTTTACCAGAATTGTCATAACGTTTATGAGAAAATTATAAATGTTTATTTTATGAAAGATTTTTTCCTGTTAATCCAAAAAAAAAATTTCATAAATATACTGGCATGAGAAGCACTGTCCATAAATTATAATTTTTAATAAAAATTTTAAGCAAATAAGTTATTATTCCATTTAATTTATATATCACTTTTTGTCCTCTTTAGATCTGTTAAAAAAATCTACAAACGAGATTTAATTATTAAATAATTCAGTATTAGTTGAATTAATTCATATTAAAAAAATGGATAATTGAGTTAATTTAATAATTGTGATATTTTAATGATTTCCATAAGGGAAAAATTAGCAACTAAATAGATGGAATGTATTGTTTTTTTTAGATTGACATGCCTAGCGTTAATATCGATAATATCTAACTTTATTCTATTATAATGCTAGGCATATCAGTCTACAAAACAATACGTTCCATCTCTCTATAATAGTTTTAATTTTTAGTTGCTAATTTTTCCCTTATGGAAATCATTAAAATATCACAATAAGACATAATTCTATTTTCAATTCTATAACTTATGTATTAAGTTAATAAATTTATCTGGCATTGATATGCTTTCTGTATTTATTTCTTTCTTATACAAACTGTAATTCGAGTCGGTATATCATGGATTTAATATAGCGCAGCATTAGGAAGATTGCTTTTTGCCCCAACAATGGCGCCGAGGCAGGAGTTGTCGCTACTTTCTACATCTGGTGCTCTAACTTCTACAAGTCTATACCTCTGGAACTGTACTAACCATTTGCAGCTGAACCTTGATAAAACCACCTATGTCATCTTTTTTCAACGAAACAAAAAGTTCGATATACCTGATTTCACGCTCAACTATAACTCTCAAATTATCACTCCATCAAAATCTTTTAAATACCATGGTATTCACCGTTCATATAATTTATCCTGGGACGCTCACATTAACGCTCTAGCCTCTACACTCAATTATCGCCTTGGTCGTTTTTCCCGTCTCCACTATCTCCCCCCCCCCCCCTATATCCTACTTTTACTTTATCATGCTTTAATCCAATCTTCGCTCCTATACGAGATCCAATTTTGGGGTTCTTCATCCAAATTTAATCTTTTATGCCTTTACCGCTTCCAAAAGTGGTTCTTACGGATATTGTTAAAACTTCGTGAACCCCATTCTGTATCACAATTTTTCAACCCCGTTGGATTAACACCTATTTACCAACTCTACACCTTTAACCTGGCTATTTTTATATTCAAACTCTTAATAACCATCTGCCCACCTCCATCCCTCACTCTTTTTTCACTCCAGCTCCCCCCACCTCTCCACAATACACGTCACCATAATTCCATTGCCCTACCCCGGATAACTCGCCTCTATCATATCAGAAGTGCTACCACATCGGGCCTTAAACTCTGGTCAAACTTATCTCCAGAAATACGCTCTTCTCCGTCTATAGCAAGTTTTAAAACAAGTTTATTGAACTTTTTTTGAAACGCTTTTTACCTGTGTTTACGTGAACTAATACGCAAACAAAATATATTGTGCACATCTAGAGCGCAGGAACTTTCCAACCATATAAGTTTCATGCGTATTCGTCCAAGTTAACACAGGAAAAACTGCATAATAAAAAATGTGTTGCCGTATTTATATATAGATTACTGAAACATAATGTAAATGGATTTCACAAGCAGTAATTATTATTATTAGATTTAGTAAGGTTTCTTCCGAAGGAAGTGCGTGATCACAGAATTTTCTACCTGGAAAAATCCTCGTCGTCCTCGGCCGGGATCGAACCCGCGCTCTCGGGCATCGAAGGCGATCACGCAATCACTGAGCCATCGAGACCGATAAGGAAAAGTGTACTCTTCTGCTAGACAGAGTAATACCCACAAAATTGGTCAGAAGGCGCCACTGAAAAAAATCTCACGCTTTAAACAGTGGAGTTTCCCATCCTGTATTTCTTCATCCATGCTTTGGTTAACAGCACCAAAAATAGCATTAACTGACTTTTTTGAATTATCCATACAGGAAAACATTTTTGGTGCATTTGCACGTACGTTACTTTATGATCAAGTTGCAACATATTTCACATTCAATGAAACCTCAAAAAATGGAAACCCAGGAAAAGAGGCACACAAGTCAATGGTTATCCCGGTATTTTTTCAAAAAAAAATTTAGGCAGATTATACAGTATACTGTACATCCAAAACAACGACAATGTTTGTTTTTTTTGCGCTTGCCGTTAAATTATGTCCGTGGTCCAACATCATTTGAATATTTAAGGATCCTTTAAGGCCAATTATATGCATCAAATCATTTACGCATGCCGAGTATTGCAACTGCTTGAAGACGATACAGTTTGGGATTTAACATTGGTTGATGCTTCGCTTACTTCATCAGCACACAAAATACGCAATTTGTTCAAACTTTTATTAACTACATGCTTCCCAACAAAACCAGACGCTATATGGGATAAATACAAAGATGCAATGAGCGAAGACATTGCACCGATTACGTACAATACAGCAAAATACCAATTTAATGAATCATTGGTTATAATTGAGGACCTGACCATTGCTAATTGCTAATGAAGCACGTGCAAATTTAGGAATGCCTGCATGGAATTGGACAGCAAGCGATCTGTTTAATCGAGATATGCAACAAGAACAGTCATACAATAAAGACGACTTGATTGCAAATGTTAACATTAATGAACCAAAATTGACAAGAGAGCAAAAAACGATTTATGATAGAATTATGCATGCTATTGACGCTCAACAAGGCGGCTTCTGTTTCTTGATGAACCAGGAGGAAATGGTAAGACGTTTCTGATATCACTAATTTTGGCCAAAATACGTGCACGATGTCGCATTGCCTTTGGAATTGCATCGTCTGGAATTGCTGCCACTTTATAAGATGGTGGCAGGACAGCACATTCCGGCCTTAAACTGCCACTTAATATACAAACCAACGAAACTGTTTGCAATATTAAAGTCCAATATGGCTAAAGTCCTCCAAAGATTCTGTATCATCATTTGGGATGAATGCACAATCCTCCCCACATTGGAACCCTTGTATAGAACGCTCAAAGATTTAAGAGGAAATCACAGGCTATTCGGCGGTACACTCATTCTGTTAGCAGGTTATTTCCGACAAACGTTGCCTGTTGTACCACGTTAGACATATGAGAAATACGTTTTTCACCTTAATAGTCGGATCGATAATGGTTGTACAAAATACTCATGTTGTTTGTGTGCCGCAATAACCAAATTTTTAAATTCTAAGAGATTAACTGAAGAAAAACAAATTAAGGAGACTGGTATTTTCAGTGAGTCAAAAAAAACCAACTCAACCGTAAGATTTTAATAAAAGGTATAACAAGAAATTACATTTTCATGCACTCTAAATAAACAGAAGTTAGACATTTGGCCAAATCCATCACAAACACTGGCATCCTACAAAACAATATACAACAAGTATTTTCTGCAGCTTGAACGAAATAGACTAATAAATTGCATCTTGCTTAAGTCTGCAGTTCACAAAACTTACAATCACACACTGTCTTCACAAGATCAGTGCCACATTGTCTTAACCCGACAATGTATCAAAAAATATATACATCTAGTGTTTAAGAAAACTGACATAAAATCATTTTTGAACACAATAATATAACCGTTGCACAAAGCAAAAGGAACAAATGGGCATAGAATCTGATAACAGCCCCTGTAAAAATTTAGAAAAACACGTAATTGTTTTCAATTTCCAAAGTTTAAGTGGATTAAATGCATTAGCATTACAAAAAAACCTGTCCACATACTTAAACTTTTAAAAATAATATTATGGATTCCGCTGCATAAGTACTTTTTCTCAACGGCATTCATAATCGAAAATAAATGAGAATGAAAAATAAAAGAATTGAAAAAACTTAATGTGGGCAGCAACAATTATCACAGACATTGTTCCAAGGAAAAACCCTTTGGACAGAAGAAACAATATAATCTAATCTAATAACATAATGTACGTATGTATGTATGTATGTATGTATGTATGTATGTATGTATGTATGTATTATAGCGTCCGCTATCTCTTATCAGACTGTTTTAAAAAAAAAAAAATTTGTTTGATTCACTGAACTTTAAATAAAATATAATAAACTAATCTATATGAAACAACGTTTTTATTACGACACAAGAATGTGAATATGAATCATGTTTAGTATTGTTGCGATAAGATTTAACAAGAAGAAAACTAAAACTCCCAGTTTCGTGTTAAATTGACGTTGTTACAATGAGAAGTTAACGAAATACAAAAAAAAACAATGGAAATGACGTAATATAAAAAAAAAAAGAAAAAAAAAGGGCGCGCTTCCAGTGGAGACACGGAAGAAGATGGGTAGAATCTTTCCCATTACGAGAATCCGTTATCGATTTTCTTTATATTCGTCGATTGAACTTTGATTTTAGATTCAACACTTTCGTCTTAGTAATTGATTTCGAGTTTCCTTGAGGACAAGCTATCGGATTAGAAGACGCTTAATTTCCCACCGAGAAAATTCGGACAGTTGAGTGAAGTTCTAATATTTATTAAACTTTGTTTTACCTATAGAGACATTGGAATTTGTTATTAATCCTAGGAGATAAGTGGATTAATCTTGTTATAATACCATAATTTTGAACAATATTTAATATCCTCGTATATTGTTTCTTTAATACGACGAACATCGAACCGCCAGAACGTTCTACCTACCACTCGAAAAAACCCGATTAGAAGATCTAGCATCGATGTAAACCCTCCTTTGACCGACGAAAAACAAGGTAAAAAATATTTATTTATTCCTTGGTGGGCCCCGCTGTGAACGTAAAGAAGTATTCCAATCTATTTTAAAGAAATTTGCCCGACGTCATTTGGATTAGTAAACGATAACATATAAAAAAAAACAGTTATTTGATAAGGATCCGACCTAAATAAAAAGAAAAAGAAAAATAACAAAGAAGATAACTTACCTGGAGTGTGTTATCATTGACCACCAGTTTCAAGGATGGAAGAGAGCGTATTAAAAGCCCCGTTCGGAACAATCGCGATACCTTACCCTACTAATTTACTCCCTTGTCCCATCCTTACCCGTATGAATGATTGACGCGGAAGATACACCCCCCCTCCCCGCGTAGTTCCTTGATGCTCTTTCATTGGGAATTTCAATGGTGACTGATTGAGTTAACTTGACAGAACGTGAACTTTACCGATCAAATCGATGTTACATTGTACTGTTTATAGAACGATTATATCCCAGCGACGTTAATTTCATCAGCTCACTCCCCAACAAGACTCTAGTGTTGATCGAAGGATAGAGCTTCCCCAAACGTGTAAAGATATAACAGTTGATAGACATTAAACGGTTGAAATTGATAATGAGACAAATATCGGTATTGGACAGAAATCTTCATTCAATTTAATTTATTACAGAAATTTAGTCATTCCTACTATTTACTATAATTTTTTTTT
>JAHWFO010025224.1:714543-732732 GCA_023313115.1 Rhysida immarginata
GCGCTGACAAGGGAGTATTTTTGGGGTAGCCCGTTAATTAGGATATGTCCTATCTCGCGTTCGCTTATATTTTCAACTAAATTTGCACATTTTTCACTCATGCTTAAAACCCTATCTATATAGTTTTTCATGGTTTCCCCTTGATTCATCTCAGTTTGTCTAAGTTCAAGTGCTGCATTAATTTTTTGATCTTCTAGGTTTCCCGCATGTTTCTCCTTTAATTTTAACCATAATAATTTTGCATTTTCCTCTCTAGTATACAAACTGGCTTGCGATTGGGACAGTGATAACACGATAATCTCAAGAGCTTCGTAATTTTGCCTTTCCCATGTGGAAATTTTATCCGCACCCTCACTCTCAGCGGATTGTTTCCCCTCGATAACAGATTTATAGAGACCACGTGCTTTTAACACGGTTCCTACTTTGAAACTCAACGTTGAATGGTTTTCTCCGGTCAAGGGCTCTATCCTCGATGCGGTGGTCCTCAGGTCTGACGCCATCTTGCCTTTGTGTGGCTGGCCACGTTGTGTCAGTGTCGGTCGTTATCGTCTGGTTGTTTTCTTACGTCTCCCGTCCCTTTTTTCGGCTGTTAGTCCTTCCAAGGGTTCGTCCACGTTGTGTGTAAGCGGCGGTTAGTCCGTTTACAGTCGTCGAGTTGAGCTTGATCGGCGATTAGTCCGTCACGCTTCTCGAGTCACCACGTGTTGGATTCATTGTTGAATAAAAGTTTCTTCCGATGCTTTTCAGCACAATCAAACCATGCGTTCTGCTACCAATTGTTAGTTTTTATAATAATTTTATTAGCATGATTAATCAATAATGAATACATATTTACAATATCTCATGAATCGTCTCCTGTTAGGGAGAGAGAGAGTTCTTCATACACACCCCATAACAACGCATATCCTTCTGAATTCCCCAACAAGGAAATAAGTAACTAGTAAGTGCACAAAAGATGACCCGTGAAGGGTTATGGGTAAAGGATCTTATAGTCCAACCCTCGCAGTCCGTATGACGTCACTTATATGGTATGTGAGAGCAGGTAGCGGCCGAATATATACAACAATGATAAATTATTTTTTGAAAAATGAACAACATTGTTCGTTAAACTATTACCAATTGTATATTTTAAGAATATGTAGATACGCACTGAAGAAAATAAATATGAAATCTTTGCAAAAAAAACATATGATACGAAAACACAAAAACTAAAGGGAAATAACTCTCATTAAATATATTTCAATACAAAGACAAGTAGATTGTATGTTAGTACGATATACAATCTAAGCCCCCTTTAACAATAAAAAATTGTAATAATAAAATGTTGCAAAGTAAAAAAGTTAAAAAAATGGATTTTTGAGAAAAACATACAGATATAAACACTATTGGGGAATTTTAAATCACTTTATTTTTGTATCTTAAATAAATTACTTACTAAAATATAATATTAACAAAGTCTTATATACGGAGCTAAATTTTAAATTTTATATATTAGATTTTTAAATTTTATATTTTTTACTATCTTTTGAATTAGAATATTGTATTAGACTTGATTTTTTTTAACTGAAATATTAATTTGTATTTATTTTTTTATTTTTAAATTTATAATCTGTCCGTTTGTATTTTAAAATATAGCGATTTAAGTGTAATTTAAATTTTAAAAATCTCACGAGCAAAACTGCTCATTAAATTTCGGTAGATTTGTAAATTTTGTAAAGAAAAAAAAATAAATAAAAAAATAGATTTTAGCAAAGCCCAATAACACAGTTTGAATTGCTGCCATTTGCTATCGAAGATGTGAAAATCATTCACGTTGTCATTTATATTTTTTCGCCAATTTGCCACTAGTTAAAAAGTAGCCTGGCGCTCGGTCCCTATATATGGGGCACCAAACAAACAAAATATGCCTAAAAATTAATATACTACTTCTTCGGCAGTTTTTGTTTTCAACGGACGAAGAATTGTGAGCTTAGTCAAGTGGTCTTGGTAATTCATGATAAATCGATAATTTTCGTCTGGCTCAGACTGCATGTCGATTAAATTAACTTGGCATCTGGAATTCGTGCATTCAGATAGAATAGGTGTCATCGCTAAACCATGTTTTGGTATATTCTTTTTCAGTTGACATTGTTCACATAAACTTAGATATTAGTTTATAATTTGACGTGTGACATTACAATATTTCTTTTTCAATTTAGCTTCCATAACTGCAACAAAATTAATAAATCGTTTCAGGCATACTATAAAAAAATGCTGTGGCTACGTACACGGTAACCATGATCTGATTGTTTTCGTGTGAAAACCGAAAGTGACGTACAAGCATGCACAATGATCATTTAAATTTTGTAGACAAAACAAAACATACAAAACAAATATCCAATTAGACGATCAATAAATAAGACTGAAAAAATACTGCATGGTCCGAAAATTATCATGGAACTGCCTTGAACGCAATCGGCACATGGTTACTGTGTGCGTAGCCGCAGCGATTAAATAAATGATTCTATTTCTTAGTCAGATAGATAGGTTCTCGTCTTATATTTACCACGTGATATATAGCAAAAAACAAAAAATGTAAAACAATAAAAAAACGTATGTCTCAGGTATTACAGTTTTTAACTCACCCAGCACTGCTAACAAAAGTTTCATAACAAAAAAAAAGCAAAATTCATTTTTTTTTCAACAATTTACTTACCTGTTGTCCGTTTGTGTCCGACGGTAGTATGTGCTTGTTCCAGAATATCAAACAGTTCATCTGCCCTAAAGAAGTAAGGATTTTCGAACCATTAGTGCTGTGTGATCCACTTTCAATTAATTTCTCAGAATCACCAATCTTTAAGATATCATATCGTTTAAGACGACGATACTGCTTTGTCGATAGAGATTCGTTGTTTGTTTTTTTTTTTTACAAAGCTGAGCTTGTTTTGTCTCTTGAAGGAACGTTTCATATTGTTCAACACTGATTAAAAAACTGCGATCAGTACACCCATACCTCGTTATACGTACGCTCGTTGTACGAACTTTTCGATTTACGTACTTTTCAAATTATGGCACGAATTCGTTTTACGTACCCAATATTTCGTCACACGAGATTAAATAAAGAGTAGAGTGGAAATACACTGATCATCAGCGCCAGCACTATGACCTCGTCAAGTACGTCGTCATTATTTCCACTCTAATAAATTAATTTAGGCTATATATTTTCGATTTTTGTTTCATGTGTATTATTATGTTTATGAAGAAATAAAAATAATAAACTAAAGACTATAAAAAATAAATACTAACTTTGCTGTATTATTTCACATAAAAAAACACTGAAACAGATTCAATTTACTTTGTGTATATTTTGTATCAAAATCATTGATGTGCATTGTCAAAGCGTTATCACGAAAATCATTGATGTGCATTGTCAAAGCGTTATCACGGAAATTTATTTTTAAAAAGTACAGTAGTGACCTCTGATGAGAGCTACATAATAAAACGTCTCATGTTTTTCCATTGCCTCGACTTTTCTACTGACCCTGAAAAGTACGTATTTGTTATACGGATATTCGATTTACGTACCAAGTTTTTGGAACCAATCAGTACGTATAACGAGGTATAGGTGTACTTGTTTTCACTAACTCGCTTAATTTATCATTAAATATGTTCATTTTACTAGCCATGATTAGCGCACAGGATGTTTGCAGTATGCCGGTCAATAATGAACAGAAACTTGAATTTGACGGGTGTTTGCAACACGCCCGTTGACAAGTTATGACAAGTTACAAGTTCCAACAAGTTACAAGTCAGTGGTTGCAGTGGCGAATCTGGTAACTATAGTCTGTTCAGAGAAAGAAAAACTAGGTCAGGATTGGGAAATTCAAACTTAGCCAATCAGAGTGATTTAGAAAACTATAAAAGTATTTTATTCGTTAATTTTTTTTTTAACAATATTTACAAGTAGAAAATAAATACAGAATTGGAAAAGTATTGAGTTATTGAAAATTTAAAAATTTAAATTAAGCTTATGTAATGTAAGTTTAAGTTCAATGAGGGAGGGAGGGAGGGAGGGAGGACTACAGCCTCTATAAACCCTTATCCATAGATCCGCCACTGCGTCACTGCAACAACTAACGTTTAGAATGCGTTATGGCTTTATCATCACAATCGTTATGACGAATTTTGTGTCGTGTTTTTTTTGAGTTTGCCAATGAACGTTTTCTTTCTTTGAAATGCGTCCTTACAGAGATAATGCAACTTGTACGAGGTAGGAATGGATGTGCGTTACCCGGACGGCAATGATAGGGTCCATGCAAATTAGGATCTAAACATGTAAATTGAGAGAGGAGGCCCTGTGCCATGGCCACCCCGGTATCCTGACTTGACACCTCTGGACTTCTTTTTATGGGGTCACATCAAGCAGTTGGTGTATGCCATACCAGTCGACAATCCCGATGACCTTGTAGCTCAGGGTCGGCATTGTTACAGCTTGTAGAGAAGTCAGTGATTCTCCAGAGACCTTCACCAGAGTTCGCGAGAATCTCGTCCGCAGACTAAATTTCCAATTCCTTTCATATCACGTTGTTCTCAGCTCGTGTTGCGTCCAGGAACACTTATCCCCCTCAAAATTTTATCATCTATTCCGAATATCAACCTATCCATCTATGAACGACTTACGTTCGTCCTATGGATATTCAGTTAGATTAAGGTCTGGGGAACGTATACAGGGTGATTCTGAAAAAGTGTAAGCAATGACAGAGGTGACCAGAATGAACATTCTCTTTTAATACAATGTGGTCCGAATTTGAACCCTAACTGAAATATGAACAGAAATAAAAATGCCGCCACCAAGATCAACAAGTTAATAATCAACTCGGGTTCTGCAACGCCTAGAATAATGAATTTTGGAGGAATAATAGGGCACATAAAACTCTGTATAGCGTTAAAGTTTGATGGAATTTCAACGAGTAGTTTCCGAGTTACGCACTCAAAATTGAACAGGTGCTGGCCAGTACTCACATGTGAGCACTGTTACGATTCTGAATGTGTAACTCGGAAACTACTTTTTGGAATACGATCAAATTTTCAGGGTATACAGAGTTTTATGTACCCTATTATTCCTCCAAAGTTCATTATTCTAGGCGTTGCATAACCTAAGTTATTAGCTTGTTGATCTTGGTGGCGGCATTTTTATTTCTTTTCATATTACAGTTCGCGTTCAAATTCGGACCCACATTGTATTAAAAGAAATTCCTTCATATTGCAGGTACTCGTCCACCAAACGAGCCTTATGTGGACGGGCGTTGTCATCCACGTGCAGAAATTCTGGACCAGAAGACCCCTAAAATTTTGCAAAAAGAAGGACATTGTTCTGGTACACCTGAGCAGTTACGGATCCCCTGCCGAAGAGTGGAGTGATGTACGAGACTCCATCATGATGCCGGACCACATCCCCCAGACAGATCTTATTCGACGATGTTTTTTAGGACTGGCCGCTTCCTCCTCTTGGCTTCCTCCAGACGTGGATCCATTATGAATAATATTCCAGACACTATCGAGATTCATCGGAAAATATATGATGAGCTTCCATTGCGCCTTTGTCCAATATGCATGTTTGACACACAACAACAAGCATCCCCTCCAGTGAGCTTGGCCCAAGGGCACTTCATGTATCTCCTAGCATTTATACCAACTATCGTCATACTGAGGTCTGTGTTGATGGCACCAGCTCCCTGACAGATTGCTTATCGTGCTTTGTTATTCCCTCTAGCGGTTAGCACCAAATAGCAGCCTTGCCAGAAATGGTGATTTTTGGACATCCTCTGCTATAGCACCGGGTAGTGTTTTCATACTGCTGGAAACTTCTCTACAGGAGAGAGATGACGCTACGTGATAGTTCGGGACGTGGGACATTTCCACTTGAAGCTCGCCTCCTGCCTTTACCTTACATGATTTACCTATTTAAAAGTGACTATGGTTTTAAAACTGTTCGACTTGAGTGAGCCAATTAGTTTTTATTTCTTCTTTCAGCAAGAATTTTGCTGGCATTTTCCATTTCATTAATTTTTATCCCCTGAGTGGATGCCCCCTTACCGTGGGTCAGGGGTTTGGGTGCTTCAGGGATTCTGTGAGCTATGCTGGTTGTAGCACGGCTACCTTAGGGTCACCCTTACCAGAAAGGTCATGGTTGAGAAGTGAGACAAAGAGTATCCAAACAAACATATCTCATGATGTTGACAAATAAAAGAATTCATGCTGCATCGGGTGTGGCGCAGGTTAAAGTCACCCGCGTTCGGGAGTTAGGCAGAGGCTCTCGTTCGAAAAATAGTCGACAGTCTCCCGGCTGTTATCTCGGAGCAATGCCTCCGAGAAGCCCCACCAGTGCACTCGCTATGCGCTTGGGGAAACGGTCGGGGGCAGCGCATGCCTTTACCCAGGAGGAGAAACGAGTAAAGCGACAACGGGATCGGGTGCTGTCAATCGGCACTTGGAACGTATTCTCCATGACAGGAAAGGAATCAGAGTTAGTGGAGGAAGCCAAACGGTATCGACTGGATTTCATAGGTATTACCTCTACGAAACGTCCAGGTTCTGGAACTGTGGACTTAGAAGGAGGGTGGAAGCTTTTCTACTCTGGTGTCAACCCTAACATGACTGCCCAGGCGGGAGTGGGGATACTCACAAGTCCCCGGCTGGCTGATTATGTTGCAGATTGGACCCCCTTAGGTGGAAGACTGTGTCTCCTGAGGCTTCAGATAGGGAAACGGTCTCTCTCTCTATTCGTTGCATATGCTCCGAATGCAGTCACAGAGTACCCACTTTTTCTAGATGAAGTTGATGCTGCTCTTAGCAGGAGAGGGAGTGCAGATTCTGTCATCCTGATGGGCGACTTCAATGCACACGTAGGGGCTGATGACCAAACGTGGAGGGGCGTGATTGGGAGGAATGGTGACCCCGATTTAAATGCGAATGGGAGGTGCTTGTTGGATCTCTGTTGCAACAATGGACTTTCCATCACAAACACCTTCTTTCAGCACAGGGATGTCCATAAGTATACCTGGTACAGGGATGCAATGGACCAGAAGTCACTGATTGATTTTGTAATCGTTTCAGCTGACTTATTCCGATCAGTGTTGGATACTCGTGTGAGAAGAGGGGCAGAACTATCAACTGATCACCACCTTGTTGTCTGCACTTTGCGGTTCTCTGAATCCATGCCAACCAAGCGAAATGCTAGGTTCAGACAAACTTGGCGCATCAAATGGGAGGCACTGGAGGATAGAGCTGTGAGGAAGACCTTTGCAGAAAGCATATCTTCAAGTTTCAAAGAACTACCCAGTGATCGTGGTACTGTTGAAGAGGAGTGGCAGTTGTTTAAAACTGCTGTGATTACTTCGGCTGCTTTGTGCTGTGGTCGTAAGCGGCTGAGTGTGGCGCAGGGCGGTGAGAAAAGGACTGCATGGTGGAACGGTGAAGTCCAAGAAGCTGTCAAGGCAAAGAAGGAAGCCTATTTGCTATGGCTTGCAAATAAGTCAACTTCGAGTCGAGTGCGGTACACTGAGGCGCGAAAAGCAGCAGCAAAGACAGTATCAACAGCTAAAGCCAAGGCCTGGGAGAAGTTCGGGGAGAAATTGGAGGCAGACTATGGTTCGGCAAACAAGGTGTTCTGGCAGACCGTGCGCCGCCTCCGTGGAAAGAAGTCTCTTTCATCACAAACTATTAAGAGTTCAGATGGGAGGCTTCTGAAAACGGAGGAGAGCGTATTGCATAGGTGGAAGGAATACTTTGCATCTCTTCTTAATCCGGTGACAACAACAACTGAGGCATACGAGGTGCACCTTGGAGCGGAGAATAGTCACGGTAGTATCACTGAAACAGAAGTCAGATGGGCAATTAAGTCCCTGAAGACTGGCAAAGCTGCAGGTGATGATGAAATCCGGTCCGAGATGTTAAAGGCCTTAAATCAGGATGGTATCCTGTGGCTGACTCGAGTGTGTCAAGTTGCTTGGATATCTGGACAGGCCCCTAAGCAATGGCAGACAGGAATTGTGATCCCTATCTTCAAAAAGGGAGATCAGAGAGATTGCAACAACTATCGAGGCATCTCTTTGCTCAGCATTCCTGGGAAAGTGTACGCTAAGTGTCTGGAGAAGAGAAGTCGGGAAATAGTCGACTCCAAACTGTCGGGGGAGCAGTGTGGTTTCCGACCTGGCCGAAGCACGACGGATCACATCTTTGCTCTAAGGCAAATCTTTGAGAAATCCTGGGAGTATGCAAAAGAGGTCTACGCTTGCTTTGTGGACCTCGAAAAAGCATATGACAGGGTTCCTCGGGAGAAGCTCTGGCAAGTGTTGCAAGAGTATGGAGTGGATGGGCAATTACTGGTTGCTATCATGTCTCTGTACGAAAGCCCTGAGATGTGTGTCCGGATAAATGGCATTAAGTCAAGATCGTTCACCGTGGGTGTTGGACTCCGCCAAGGGTGCGTACTGTCGCCCATCTTGTTCATTATCTTTATGGACTGGATAGACAGGGGCAGCCGAGGCGATGAGCGTGTTTGTGTGGGCGACTGCCTGGTGGAGAGGTTGCTCTTTGCGGACGACCTTGTCCTGCTTGGGTCTTCTCGCACGAACCTTCAGCATGCACTAGACCGGTTTGCAGCCAAATGTGAAGAAGCTGGGATGAAGATCAGTGTGGCTAAAACCGAAGTTCTGGTTCTTTCAAGACAGCCTGCTCAGTGTGCTCTCCATGTTAGGGGAGCCTCATTGAGACAGGTGGAGAAGTTCAAGTATCTCGGGATTGCATTCACGAGTGATGGACGGCAGGAGAAAGAATTGGATGCTCGGATCGGTGCAGCAAGCTGTGTCAGACGTGAACTGTGGCGATCCGTGGTAACGAAACGAGAGCTGGGTAACAAAGCCAAGCTCTCCGTCTTCAAATCTATCTTTGTCCCCATTCTCACGTATGGTCATGAGGCTTGGGTAATGACCGAAAGAGTGCGATCGCGGGTACAAGCGGCCGAAATGAGATTCCTGAGAGGTGTGGCAGGTGTTACCCTACTAGATAGAGTGTACAGCAGCACAATAAGGGAATCTTTAGGTGTTGAGCCGCTACTTCTCCGCATTGAGAGATCTCAGTTGCGCTGGTATGGCCACGTGATACGGATGCCACAATCTAGTCTTCCTAGGCAGTTGTTATTTTCCAAGCCGGTGGGTAAGAGACCAAGGGGTCGGCCTAGAACCAGGTGGCTAGACTACATGGAGAATCTGGGTTCGAGTCGCTTGGATATTACCATGGAGGACATGCGCCTGATGGCGGAAGATCGCGATCGCTGGAGATCCTCCATAGGGCTGCTGCCCCCGCGACCCTAACGGATAAGCGGGTTTGAAAAGTAAGTAAGTATTAATTTTTATTTTTATAAACTCTTCTATTTTGTGTTATGGGATCAACTTTAGTTAGGACATCTGATCTACTCACACACAATATGTCTGGAAAGTGGGGGTGCTTGAATGAAGGGAAAGGGCCATAGCGTTCCAAAAAGGTTATTTTTACGAACTCATTTTCGATCTCGAGCACACAGACTAACCATCTGATTTAAATAGTTACAAGTCACAAACACAACTATTTCACTAACTTCTAACTGCTCATTTTTTTCCTCAAGAGACAATTTCTTCTTTTGTTTCAGTTGAAAAACTGTATTCCTTAACATTAAGATTTGTAGTACTACCCATAGGTATAAAAGAATGAAGCTGTTGGGTCCGTTTGATATTTTAGCATTCACCAGTCGTTGTTCCAAAAAGGTGTTCTCAGTTTCATAGTCTTCTTGTGTTGTACAGAGGAAGTTAACAGGCGGAATATTCTCTGTTGCGGAATCATAACGCTTGCAAGGAGTTATTATTATAGACCATTTGCAAATAAAAAATATGTTTAAAAATTCTTCTTCAAAGAATAAATAAAAACTAATTGACTTACTCAAGCCAGACAGTTTTAAAACCATAGCCACTTTAAAAGAGGTAAGTCATGTATTTTTTTCATAGTTTATATAATATATTTGGTTTATTTAAACAAAACTAGTTATTTTTACCTAAACGCTATTTAAGTATCTTAAGTACAGTTAAGTATCTTCATATTTGTCCATAACTTGTGATCCCATAATGATCACATTTTAAAATTTTCAGGAAATGTAGATAATAAAGAACAGAATAACATATTTTTTTAAAAATTTTTAAAAGAACACTTTTATATTAGAATAAAACAAAAAAGTTTTACTTTTTTTTTAAAAAAAGAAACAGTTTTTATATTTATCAAGTTATAAATCAAATTAAAGCCACTAAAACGATCTAAAAAATGAGCCCAAGAACAAGTCTGTAGGACCTATAGAACAAAAGTTATGATGCATTAAAGCTTGTCACGCAAGCCGAAAAAAACTTATTTTAAAATTTAAAAAAATAAAAACTAAAAAATGGGGTCACATAAAAATTAAAAAAAATTACTTTTATACATAACTTTAGATAGAGAATAAATCCTGCAAGTTTCATCAAATTTAAAAATGGTCAGGTTGAGTCACTGGTTGATTTGACATGGAATGACCCATGCAGGGCTTTTGCTGTAGCGCAATTGTAATACTCCGAACTGCCACTACACAAGCGTTCTTTAATTATTCTGACAAAGGAGTTTACCATTTTTGGTTTTGGTTTTGGGTTGGTACTGGGAAGACTTTCTGCACCCCCTTAACACGTTTGGTCCTGATCGGACAACCAAAACAGTTCATTCTTGAAAACCCCTTAATTTATGGTCACCAGTATATTTACCAGAACTTGATAAATTAACACAATAAAGCAAATTTCATATATCACATTATTTCCGAATGTAAAAATTCTTCGTGGTACTTATTCCTGCAAAAAGCTGAAACCAAAGGGGACATATTCAAAATAATTGTATTTTTCATTGCCATAATGCATGAAACAAATGATATCATAGCTCTTTATTGAAACGGACACCAGCATTCCTTCGTTTATAACAGCAAATTAACCAAAGAAGTACATAAATAAAAAGACGTAGTGCCTTTGAGTAGAGGTATAGATTTTTTCAGATTAAAAAAATGTTTCCCTACACCCTCCAACTCCTTTTGCCATATCGAATAGCTGTTACAACTTCCTGAATCTTCACTCATGTCTTTTTTATCCGTTTTTCTTCTTCTGTGCTTAGGTTGTTGTCAATGCTCTTCTGCAAGCCATTCCTTCTATTCTAAACGTTCTTCTAGTGTGTCTCATTATATGGTTGATTTTCTCCATAATGGGAGTGCAGTTGTTCGGAGGAAAATTTTTTAAATGTATGGATGACAATGGTAGAGTTCCATTTAGTGAAATACCAAATAAAACAGCTTGCGATCAAAGCCCATATAATTACACTTGGAAGAACTCGGAGATTAACTTTGATAACGTAGGAATTGCCTATTTAGCATTGTTTCAAGTGGTAAGTTTCTTTGGTAACAGGTATTTAATTCCGTTTTTGGTTTTGAATAATAATTCTTTGTTTTTTTATGTAAATTTTAGGCAACCTTCAAAGGATGGATTCCAATAATGGATGACGCTATCGATTCTCAGGTTGTAAGTTTACTTCTATTTATATATAAATATAATTTATGTTCTTAAAAGCAGTGCTGCCATCTGATCTGGACAGTCCGGTACTTTAACAAAAGTCCGGGTGTTCGGTTTGGGTGTTTGATTGTCCGGGTTATCAACACATTTCAAAAATTTCAAAATATATTTTTTGTAAAGAAAATTATTTTAAAATGTATTGTTTTCACTGATAATAATTTTGAATGAAAAACGCGTTTCAAAAAGAAAGAATATATTCAATAAGAATACATAAACATATACAGTGTGTCCCACAAAGGACTCTCTGATTTGAAGAGCAAATATCTCGGAAACGGAGATCGATAGAAGAATGAAATAAGCCAAACTTAAAATACGAAGTTTCAATTTTTGTTCAAATTAGTTACAAATGTTGCCGACAGGTTACGCTGTACGCTGTAATCGCAATACGGAGAACGAGAAAAAGGTTATAAACTGTCCTTTGCAAGCAGCCATTGCAATCACATCACAGTCGATTCAAAATGCGCACCTTCGATTCAAAATGGCCAGAGTACAATCGGAATTTTTAATAAGGAGGTCCTCCTTTATGATACGTTTATTCCAATTTTGTTCCCTACCCAAAACTTTTACACCCTTCCAATTAATCTTATGGCTCGTAGCATAACAATGTTTAGCCAAAGCGTAATCACAATGATTGAGCCTAATCGCTCTCTCATGTTCTTGTAACCTAAAGTATAGAGAGCGACTAGATTGACCAATATAATAAGCATCGCAGTCCGAACATGGAATTTGATAAATAACATCATTTTGATTTACTAGCTTATGAAAAACCAAAACATTATTATATAAATCCTGGAGATTACATTGATCGACACATACATTATCTTGGTCATTACTATCGTCCCGAACTTGCATATTGACCAATTTCTTTCTAAGAGTATTAGTTATTTTAGGAACTATTTGAATGTTTTCTCTTTGGAAACATTTTTTAATTGCAGAAAACTTTGAATCATAAGCCATAGAAATCCTTTTTCTCTGTTCTATGGAATTAAGAATATTCGTTTTCCCTTTCTGAAAGCCCCGGATCATCATTCTCTTAATAAAATATGTAGGATACTTATTTTTGATCATTTTGTTAATTAATTTATGTATATATGCGGGTCACAAATTAGGAGAACATCACAATCTAGCTCTCTGTATAAAGTTCTGTATCGTATTTATCTTATAATTTAAGGGAATTTGTGAAAGATAATGAGGTAAATTATTCCCTTGAGTCTCCTTTTCATATATACATGTACTAAATAATAACATGTTTTGATTTTTATGTATAGATAGATCTAAAAATTGTAGTTCTCCTTTTTCAAACTGATGACACCTTAACTCAAATTGGGAATTAGAAGATTAATAAGAGGTCAAAGTATATGGGTCCTGTAAATTAGAAATGATCAATATATCGTCCACATAACGTAACCAACAAATAATATTATGTGAAAAAGGAGAATTGTTGATAATATCAGATTCCCAATGCCCTAAAAATATGTCCGCTAGAATAGGGGATAGAGGATTGCCCATGGGAAGACCATTGTATTGCCTATAGATCTTATTGTTAAACATAAATTGGGAAATCTCCATACGTAAATTAATAGCATTTAAAATGTTCATTACAGCCTCAAAACTAAATTTGTTTCTTAATTTTATTTTGATGATATCTAAAACAAGGGACCGAGATGTTGTTATACATACGAGGGTTGGGGCATAAGTCATGGCAACTATTTTTTTTCTTGTAGATATGTGAACGGATCACAAACGTATATGTGTCGTGTGGAACTTCTGCAGGCATAGTGTCTATGCAGAACAACAGATGGCTCTGTGAAAGCTGGTAATAGCGCAGCGAGGGCTGTGAAATCAGTCTGTTGGTGAGTGTCGTGCGAGATGGAAGTAACCCGTGTTGAGCAGCGCGCTTACATCAAAATAGCCGTTCTCCGAGGGAGAAATGCGATGGAATGCCACAGTGAATTAGTGGAAGCCCTTGGGAAAAATGCCCTACCATACTATACAGTAGCACGCTGGGTAGGAAAGTTTCAACAAGGACGTGTGTCAACCAGTGATGAGCAACCGTGAAGGCCATATTACCCTGTATACTACCGTAATAACTAAGAAGTCATAATTCAGGGCTCATTATTGGTAGAAATATGTATAACAATGTCTTTTATGATCATGTAACAATGTATGAATTTTCAGTGCACAGGCTTTCTTTCTAGGAGGTCTTGGACGTAGTCGCCTAGGGAAACTGGATGAAAGGGGGTGTGCTCATCCATTGGCTTTATTGCTGACCTTGAATCCGCCATTTTCGCTCCCAATCACATGCGTTTGCAATTGAACTTCTTGTTTAGAAGTTTATTTTATTTTAGTTAACGATTAAATGTATTTAAGAATAAATACCTAATATGTGTTTCATCACTTAAAAATGTTATCAAGAACAGATGCAGATACGCATCATCTGGTCTTGATAATATAAATCGCATAAATTTGCATGAATTGATATTTTTATATAGAAGGGTTGGAATAATATTAACGCATTTGATTTTAGACGTTTTGTCCAATATCTAGAAAAATACTTGACGAATTATCTTGAGACTTCAGGGGTGTAAAGAGCATGTTACACTTCATATATTTCAGCGAAAGTGATTACCCGAAAGCAAATAGGAGATTAGCAAAAAAATGAACAAATAAAATAATGTTTCGGATCACCCTGGAAAAATAATGCTTGACATCATCCTGATTATGAGACATCTTTTACTTAATTGTGTTCGTTTGTATGAGGATAGCACATATATTCATGTAGATATAAAGGTTTTTTTATTTTTTTTTAAACAATCGAAATTTTTTCATAAGTGTTTTTGTTTATAACATGCAGGATTTTCAACTCAATGCAATGCCATTTTCCGGAGACTTGACAAATTAAATTAGAGACAACACCCTGCAATCCGAATATTAAAATATTAAATATTTGATGGAATCTGAGCATTTTTACTAAATGTTTAAATGTGCATGCGCAAACGTTCCCAAATGTCTTTTGCATAATTTATTAGCCAAATATATAGAGCTACTCTTATATAAAATTCAAGCAGATATCGTTAAAATTCAGAAAGATAACGTCGATAGAATGAATTGAATTTCAGTTGCTCTCAAAAATAAACAAAACGATAAGGGGTTTACTCCAAATTTTTATTTTCGGACGGGACAACAGTATCCTTACACTGATTGACTTCATATTGACTTGAAGTCCGATCCAAAAATAAAAATTTGAAGAAACTCCCTTATCGTTTTGTTTATTTTTGAGAGCAACTGAAATTGAATCAGAACGTCTAAAATCAAATGTGTTCATATTATTTGTCCAACCTTTGTTTGTGGTCGAACTGTTTTTAGTTGGTATCACTCAGTTTTTTTCTTTTGTTTATGATATTTTTTATATTTTAGATGTTAATTTTATTACCTCTTGGAAGTGCTAATTTCAATAAATAAAACAAGTAGATGAAAACCATCAAATTTAATGTTATAACTCTGAAATTTAAAAATATACTTTAACCACAATTATAATTGTAACATGGAAACGAAAAAATCACATCAATTAATTGTTGATCTTGCACTTCTGGAAGCATATTGATTGGGTGTACATATATTTCTTGTGTTCATCAGATTTCTCATAGTGCTAAATGCTCTGACATTTAAATAATGCTGAATAACTATTTTGGACACATTGCAGCAATCTGGAACATCAACTAAGGCCGATATTTCAATCACCTTTTTTATAAAAGCATCATCTAAACTAACAGACCCCGCTATGATTTCAGTTCTGTTCAATGTGTAAAGCTTTTCTGCTGCTGATATCAAAGCATATGTCTGAGGGCTAGCATATTTGAGCCCACCAAAATTTGTGAAATCAGTTAGACAAATGGTTTTGTTTAACTCAGCTTCTGCATTTTCTTTTGTGGCAGAAAAATAAGTGGAGCACCTTTCACAGATAGTAAATTGTGAATTAACTTTTTGTGCTTTGTTAAGTGTTGCACCAGCAATATAATACATGCTGTTTTTTGTTGCCATGTGTAGAACAGTATCAGTTGCTGCAACATTCCTAGAATCAGAAATAGAAGATGCAGTTTGAATCCGAGTTTCATTTGATTTTTTTTCTGGTGTTTTTTTGGCAGTTAATATGTCAACCAAATGCACATCCAAATCTTTAGTATATTTGCCTCTTGTAACGGGGGACAAAAACTGGGATACACAAATCAGTTTCACTGCTCTTTGACATGCATATGCACTTGGCAATTTACCAGCTTTAGACCTTATCACGGAAAAGATATTTTCAACAGCATCCTGGTTCATTCGACTTGTGAGCACGTAAGAAAACCCACATGCCAAAAGTTTTTCTACCAAATGAATCATGGATGTAGTTGATAGTATCAAGCCTGTTTGATTAGGCTTCCAAGGGCCATTCACACCAACTGCCATAGAAGATATCACTTCAATAAATCCTTTTAAAAAGTGCATTTTTTTATCCTTGTTTCTTTTAGTAATGGACTTTTTTCTAATCCTGGATGTCATTATATCAAACCAATCTGACACAAGACGTACAAACCACGCAGTGGTCAGGGCCTCAGGAGGTAACAAACCAATGCTCACGGCTGTTTCTAAGCTAGCTGCAGTGGCAATTGAAAAGTAGCGCTTAGCCAATCCTACGTTCATTTTTGCATAATGACCAGGCTGTATGCATTCGGGTTTCAAATGATAAAAAAGTTTTAGGTCTGCATCTTTCTGCATTTCGTAGAGCTGTTGAATGAATTTATGGCTTACAATATTACTCTGCAAATCTTCATTAGCTACGACACCTGGATGTAATGTTATGTCATGCTTTGTAAGCAAACACCACAGATTTTTCAATAAATGAGGTGTATCTGCCAGAGTATATATTTGTCTTACTTCAAAATCAAATGAACATTTCCTCTCTGACCGAGTGACACAAACGCCTACACTGCTCCAAAAACCCTTATTGCTTGCTCCCATGTCACTCACCACAGCACAAAAATCCAGACCTATATCTTGAAGTGTCATAAGAATTGAAAAAATTAACTTCTTCTTATCTGGACCAGTAGTATGTGGTCCAGTCACTGCATAAGCCACAGTTTGTTTCCATGAAGAACTCACACCTCTAAGCACTACCATCAATAGATGATCTCTTGGTTTAGTCTTGTCACCCAGTGTGACCCCACCAACAAAACTCTTCGTGTGTTTATCATATTCTAGAACTGGCAAAATAACCATCTCATCAAAGCTGAGAATGCACTTTCGCTCTTGGGCATGCATAGATTCTGTCTTTTTTTGTATATAAGGCAACATGCATTCTAGAATCCCAAATGAAAAATGAAGATTTTTTAAATGTCTTGTTAGTGTAGAATATCCCGGGAATGGATAATTTAAATCTTTTCTTAAGTAATTATATCCACTCACTCCAAAGGCAAATCTTGCGCGAAGAGCTTTTAGTAGAGTTTTTTTACTCCAGGCGTGCTTAGAATCTATAGGTTTGATTAAGTTCTCGAGTTGGTCGCTTTCAAATATCGTGCCTGCATTCACGAAGCACCGTAAGTCGAAGTAACATGTCTGAGATTTGGTTAATCTTCTTTGCAAATTCCTTGCATTGTTTTCCAGTTGATGAACCTTTCTCTTGAGGCTTTGAACCGTTTCGGACTCTTCATTCTGGATCTCTTGATTTTGGTTTGAATGCTATACAATTAAAACAAAAAAAAATTAAGCATTTTTTTTCATTTCACTGTGGGTGAGATTCTGGAAAAATAACAAATCCATATTGAATCCTACTTCGATAGGTGATGCGCGATCTTGATAAGGAAACTCCTGAACTGTTGCTGAATATTCGGGTACGCATGTCTGCCTTTTCTTTGGTGGCTGTACCTCTTTGACGGCATCGTGCTACATTTTAAAATTTCATACGCTCATTATACTAAATTATTTTTTGTGCACTGTTTAGTAACATTTTATAAATGCACAAAACCTGTGCTTCATTGAATTCTTACCATATCTAGAAGCCGCTTTTTTCCCAAAGGATTGTTCCTTGCATTCTTCGGTGTTATTGGAGCTGGGGGATTGGGCACTTTAAACAGGGTGGGGATAGCGTTGGGTTTTAGCTTCTTCCACCCATCAGCACGCGCTGCTCAAATTGGGATTCCTCAAAATGTACCTGGGAGTTATAAGTAACTGTGTAAATCCTCATGCTGACCATTTTGAGTTCAAAACATTTCTTGCATGTGCTTATTTTTAGAAATTTGTTGCTTAAAATTTATAGTAGATGAATACGATGTTAATACTGTCACTTAACCCTAACGCCCCCACTTTAAGTTCTTTTCAAATGAAAAAATTAAAAACGGAATACTAATATTAATGGTGATAATTCTAGTAAATCAATATTGGGGCAAATGTCCGAGAAAGTATAACTGGGGCAAATGTCCACAATCGAAAACAAGAATAAAGAGGTATGTGGATAATCGTAATTAAGTATAAAGAAGGGCTCTTTTACCACAACAAAAGTAATAAAGAA
>JAHWFO010025229.1:0-27057 GCA_023313115.1 Rhysida immarginata
CCTATTACATATATTTAAACTTCAAAAGTGGTTTTTACGCATTTTACGCAAACTTCGAAAACCTGACCCAATTTCACACTTATTCAACTCAAGAGGCATAATCCCAATATACCTACTCTACCATATTAACCTTGCTACCTTCATTTTCAAACCACTCAATAATCACATAAACATCTCCCTCCCCCACCCACCCTTATAACACCCGCCACAGTAACCCCTTCCCAACCCCTCTAATTAAATGAACCTATCAGTTCAAAAGTATACCCACTGCTGGCAACAGACTCTGGTCATCTTTACCTCCAGACCACCGTTCTTCTACACTTTCAAATCCCGATTAAAAAAATACCTTTCAAATATCCTTGTAAGGTATCCTTATATCATCTTCTGTAAGTTCTTCAATTGTTAACTCACGTTTTCCTGTGCCCATCCAGGGACCAACCTCATCAACTTTGCCATACTGGCCCTGGATGGCCATCTTGTAACCTACCTGTAACATATCTCAAGATTAAATAAATAAATAAATAAATAAATACAAGCAAAGAATTGACTGAACCCCCCCCCCATCCCAAAATAAATACAATAAGAAGCAGGAAAATTCAAGAATAAGCATAAAACACAATGGAGTTCAAGAAACAAATAAATACCATAAATCGCAATGTCTCAAAGCAGCTCCCCCTCAAAAATACCAAATGCAACGCTTGAAATTCTAAATTAGCAACACAAAAATGAGGTGTAAACCCAAAATTGCTCCAACAGAATCTAGGCTTACACACAACAAACACAAGAGCATGAAAGCAGCCTGGTGAACAAGTCACCCACCGCACATTCTAAATAATGTGTATAAAAAAACTACATTGTGCTCCCTGGACATCTACCTATGTCCACTTGGAATCATCAAGGATTCCCAGTGATCTCCAAATAGTTCACTGTTAAAAGAACGCAACGAGTTACCCACAAAGCTGCTTCACAAAGTGCCATTCCAATAAAATAAGCCTTCCTAAATGAAGGTCTTCATAATGAGCCTTCCCAAATGAAGGTCTTCATAATGAGCCTTCCCAAATGAAGGTCTCTGCAAATAAGCCTAACAACAATAAATGAGCCTTACCAACACAGCAAAAAGCGTTATCCTCCCACCACCGAATTTTCATGCGTGCCTAGAGAAGAATAAACACTTTAATCTTATAACTAGGAAAACAAAACAGCAACGTCAGCATCACAAAACGAACTAACGAGGCTTAAGAAAAATATACAAAACAATATAAAAGGCAGTCACTCTCCACAATCAATAAAACTCTTACCACAGCTACCAAGACGTGAAAGAAATAAAAACATCAACGAAGAGTAAATAAAAGAAGAATGAAATAAATAAAATAAAGCACTCGTAATAAATGGTATAAAACAAGCCGTAGCCAAAAGATCAAAGAGTTCTTTTTACAAAAGGAGAGTTTCGCTTCACCTGACCGAAGCATGAACAGTATCTGCTGACAGGCCACCACTCCACTGCTAAGAAGAACGCACTGCCGCACACAAGGCCACAAGTAGCTGGCCGATGTCCATCCACACAACACAGGGCACAGTTGAAGCTCGCTTGCTGGCAGCGACCATCTTCAGGAGGAAGAGTACTACAAATGACAAGCCAACAATCGATGAAGAAGCAAGCCCACAATGACGGCTTCAGCAAAAGGACTCCGTAGGCTCGTGCAAGGCAATCGAATCACTAGGCCTGAAGATGTTACCGGCAATCCAACTGCCTAGGCCGCGTTGGTCTCTCCCTCGATGGGGACGGTATCTCAACTAGCAGGGCTGGTGTTACAAAAAAAACTTTCGTCTCTCCTGCAGCATGATGTTGTTGCTGCTCAGCCCGTGTCAGTGTTGCTAGATTTTCCAAGATAAAAAACCCACGATCCTTTGCAAAAAGTCCCACAATTTCCCACAATTAACAATTGGCAAAAATTCCCACAATTTCCCACAATTAACAATTGGCAAAAATTCCCACAATTCCCACTAGTTTCCCCACTTCCTGTTAGCAGTTTCAGTTTTGAAAGAAGTGGAAGAAACATCGCTAAAATATATTGGTTTTATCAACGTGAAAATAATATTTAACCATTCTCAATTTGAAAATAATCTCAAAAATAATGAAACTATATAATCAATTTCTTACTTTATAAAGAATCCTGAAGCTCGAGTGTATGGCAATGCAGATAAAAATTACTATAATTTAAAGCAGCTTAAATACACATGCTTTCTTGTGTACTCTATGCCTTGATGATACTGCTTGCATGTCAGTGACTGGTGCGTATCCGTCAATGCAGCAACCAGGCAGATGCTGATCTGCTTGGAAAATCTGATTCGTGGCTATTTAGACGAGAGAGTTCTATAGTATTTTTCATATAAGACGACCAACGAAACAAGCTAATCAGAATTGGCTATTTATTGCTTATAGTCTGTGGAATAAAAGAAAAATACTGGCATCTGTTATGAGCGCTCAGCTAGGCTTCTGATTGGCTAATAACACATTCTGATGCCATGCCAAGTTTTTTTCTTTTATTGCATAGACTTTATTATTCCGGTCACTGCCTCAAGATCTCGCGCATTCAGAGCTCACACATTTCAATAAATTTTCTCTTACATTGAGTAGATTAAATATTTGTAAACTCTCTCAAATTTGTTTCCTTAAAAATATCACGATGTGAAAGTTTACAAACAATTAGAATTAGCATTATAACATTCAGAATTAATTGTCTCTAATGTCAGGAGAAAGTAATGAATCAACAGTACTTGCATCTGATTGGTTTATACTCTGATCCGAACGGTCTTCTTTAATGAAATATACTATGAGGCACATGCATCGCTGAAATCCTGCCTTATAGCAGTTGTTGCAGTGTTTGCTACCACGTGATCGTTACGAGAGAAAGCAAATTTTTGTGTTCTGCCAGGAAGCAACATAAAGAAAACACATAATTTATCAATGTGTAATTTACTAATTTCTTTTCTGTGTTATGTCGAAAGTTCCCACAAGTCGACTGTTTTGTAAAAAAAATTCCCCTTTTCCCTTTTGCCGAAATTTTTAACTAAAATTCCCATGATGTGAGAAATTTCCCATAATTTGGCAATACTGGCCCGTGTCCGAAAACGCAAATACTGGACATATATACAAAAATTAGGTTTTCCATTTGAATCCTGGGAGAATTCTGGCGCCGTATCGAATTGTGTGCACACTGCAGAGATCGCTCCGATTGGCTGGAAAATATACTCGTTTACTATTAGGTCCGGGATCGCAGATGCTCGCTAGCGATAAAAACTAGTAAAATCACAAATTTGTTGAAAATGAAGAGCTCGGAACTCAAGCGAAGCTCCACAACAATACAAGTGAGGAAACAGTGGACGATGCACAAACGAAACAAAAATAGGGCTAGGCTTAATAGACATCCAGTGTTGCATTTCTTGCCTTAATAGACAACCAGATGAGTCTTCCTTTGTGTCCTTGTTTCTGTATGCTTCCGCTTCCTGTTCCCAATTTAGTTTATTTATTTATTTTGTTTATCATTATAAGTTGATATGGCTCGCTATTGGTTGCTTCTATAGCCTGTCACATCTTTTCAGAACGTTTCGAAATTATTTATTTATACTATTCGTTATTTCATTGTATTCTTTATTTCAATCTTTGTACACTTGTCATTTCATTATCCAATCACGTTGCTTACTTTGTACCATATTTCTGTATATAAGGGCATGTAGCCTCTAATGTGTTATCCTTGATAAAGCCGGAAATAAATGGGGAAACTACTCAGTAACTCTGTTCTCCCTTTATTGTGTTGTAAGGTCTCGACCAATTTTATCTTCATATGGGGATGATCAGAATAATTAATCCCACAGAAATAAAAACGATGGCATCAAATTATGTGAGGCATACCAGATAACATTCTGCGTTCAAATTAATAATCGAATCATATACAAATGATAATCTGAATTATTAATAGCTTTTATTTTAATTTTATATTTTAATCCCAGCTATTAAAAATAAAAAAATTTTTTGTTTAATTTCTTTATTTCTTTAGAATTGATTTACAGAGAGCCCTGGCCAGTTCCCTGTATGGCCAGCTGGCTGAAGTGTGAGGTCTCTGGTAGAGTTATTGAATAACAGATATTGAGTTTTAAATTATAACAAAGGTTTGGAATTATATATACTTTTAATAAAACTGACAAAATGGTAATTTTTATGGGAGTTCATGCTGGAGTTAAAACGGATGAGGGTTCATCCTGTAGATAAGTTCCCAGCAGTAAAATGTATATGATATTAAGAATCATTTAAAAAATGAGGTAATATAAAGGGATATTATAAGTAGTCGAAAGTTTTAGAGTGGGTTAGTAGGTATTTTATTAGATAGAAGCGAATTTTTTAAAAATGTTTTTAAAAGTTGAACTTGTGTAGATCATCGGATATGTTAGGGTAAACTGCACCTTCATTTGACGCCTATAAAAGGGACGCAACGGCGTTGGTAATTATTTCTGGTAAAAGGAAGTCAAATCAGGTTTGACAGTCGGGTGGAATAGGGATGAATGCTTTGTTGAGAGGCTATTTCAAAAGGAGTAGAAAGAATTAATTGAAGGTTAATAATTTTGTAGACGAATTAGCAAAGTTGAATAATATAAATTTGTTGGATGGTTGGAATGCCCAGGAGTTCGAAATAATGGGAAACAGAGTTAGGCAAATGGATGTTAAGCAGAGTTCTTACAAAACCATTTTTGCAAGCGAGTGTCATGTCCAAACTGGATTTTAAGTGACATTTAGATGATTGAAAAATTAAAGACTTATTTTCAAATGACTGGCTCACAACATTACTGAATTAAAGTTAAGGTTACGAAAAAAATTAAAGCTTGGCTTGTGATCAGTATAGTGGATTCTATTTATTTTTTTAAAACTTTACAAAGTTTAAAAGTTACATTGCGTTGTGTTTTTTTAGAATAAAATTAAGACACTTGAGGAAAAACCTCTTAAAGTACTATTACCTAAATTCAGTGATTGTATGCTTTATTATTGCAGAATAAGAGAATAATACATTTTATTTTATATCGGTGGATGGATGGATCATAATACTGATCTTATTAAACAGGTACTGGCCTTACAGTATAACAGAGGAACATCTGGAGTTCCAACTAGTTTCGCCATTTATTCCCGGCTTTGTCAAGGATATACAGCAAGACAATCGACAGTCGAACAGTGAAGTGTACATTTGTTTGGATGGGTCGAAAACAGCGCTTTCACGAAGCTCATCCAACCAGAATAAACTCCAAATGAAATACACTGAGGTAGTCAAAAAGCCTAACCAACCCAAGCAGTCTTCCATACTATACAAAAAAAAAAAAATAAAATTGACGATTGTCAAAAACAAAATACAAATGAAATAGAAAACACAAGGAGAAAGTAAATTACCACATCTTCCAGTAGTCCGGGAAAGAGACGTTGCTAATATCTTCAAAATTGACGTCAAGAACGTGCCTCGGTTTACGATACTTCGTATGCCAGTTCGTATTCAATGACTTCTTCAGTATTCCATTCACAAGTTTATTGTCGTGAGTCTTCATCTTCTGTATCATAATCAAAAGAAGATCCTGTATAAACTTTCCAAAATGGGCCAGGTTTAAATCCATGTAGATAGATTGGTTTTTCACCGTCCTTCTGTCCAGCTGAGCAATGGTCCTCAGGGTAACATTCTGGAATGACTGTAGTTCACTCCATCTGGTTTTACAGATAGTTGCCCACGCAGGCATGCCATAGAGGAGTATGGTCCGGATAATGGATTTGTACAGAAGTAGCTTGTTGTCAGTGCTGAAGGCGCTGTTGCGACCCATGAGAGCTATGATACTGTACTTAGCACTCTTCGCTTTGTTCAGAGCATAGGACATATGCCGGTTCCATGAGAGTCTTAAGTTAATGATAACTCCCAAATACTTGTAGTTGTCCACCCAGTCCAGTTTCTTATTGAAGAGAACAAGAGATTCTGGGGGACGCATGAGCTTCCTATTGAGGTACAAAGCCTTGCACTTTCCGACATTAAGGTTCAACTTCCAGCAGTTAAACCAGTCTTCAAACTGCTTCAAGGCACACTGCAGCCGAGTGATAACGTGAGCCGGCTTGTGTACCCATGTCATAATGGCAGTATCATCCGCATAAAAATACAGATTACAATTATCGGATTTCGGGAAATCATGCACAAGGTAATTAAATAGCACAGGCCCGAGGACAGAACCCTGAGGGACACTGGCCTTTACAACACTGGGCGTGGAAAGATTTTCTCCAACTTTGATAGGATCTGCCGTCAAGAAAGGATTTCACCAAAAAAATCAAATCGGCAGGGAACCCATCTCTGATCATTTTGTAGACAAGGCCCTCATGCCACACATGGTCAAAAGCTTTACTGACATAGAGAAATACCATCCCACAGTACCTGGAGAGGTTAAGGGGGGGTGCTCAGGTGTTCAACGAGCCTCCGTATCTGCATCGGACAATAGTGGGCAGCACGAAAGCCAAACTGCTCTCCCCGAAAAAGATCATTTGCTAGACAGTGGTCTTGGAATCTGACGAGAATTGTTTTCTCCAACACTTTTGACATCGTGGGTAGCAGGCTAATAGGTCGGTAACTCGCCGGAATTGCAGAATTTTGCCCCTGCTTGGGGATGCTTAACACAATAGATTGCTGCCAAGCCACAGGGAAGTAAAAAATTTCCCGCAGATAATAATGATATTAATGAGATAGTCAATAAAGTTCTTAGGGAGATTTATAAGGGCGTTATTATTCAACTTTTCTCTTCCTGGAGCCTTCTTCTTTTTCAGTTTACTTATGATGGTGCCGAGATGCTGATGCGAAATTTAACGGCGTAAGTAGCGTATTTAACTTTGTAAATTTTCTTAGTTATAAATTAAGGAATAATAAAACCTTGGAGAACAATAAAAATCTTTTTCCACAATCAATAAACCACTTACTATTTTTCTAACAATTTCAATATGTGTTAAATGCTATGGGACTTTAGCAAAGTTGACAATACCTTCTTCCACACGCTGAGGCATTATTTGGCTCTCGGGCTTATCGTTGGTAGGAGTAACAAACTGCATTTCCAGTGAATCTGCAATGACTTGGGCCTTGTCCTGATCAGTTTGCACATAGTCACCTTGTGGTGTATGGAGAGGAGGAAGCGTAACATTCCTCTTCTTCTGTAAATCTCTGACCATACTCCAAATGGAATTGTCGCGTGCCGACAAGCTTTTGAGTTTTTCATTCCATCTAGCGTCGCGAAGCTGTTTTATCTCCTATTGAACTCTTGCACAAACCATATACAGCAAGACAATTGACAATCGAACAGTGAAGTGTACATCTGTTAGGATGGGACGAAAGCAGCGCTTTCACAAAGCTTATCTAACCAGAATAAACTCCAAATTAAATACATTCAGGTAGTCAAGAAGCCTAACCAACCCAAGCGGTCTTCCATATTATACAATAAAGAAAATAAGTTTGACGATTGTCAGAAACAAAAAACAAACGAAATAAAAATACAAGGAGAAAGAAGATTATCACATCTTCCAGTAGTCTGGGAAAGAAACGTTGCTAATATCTTCAAAATTGATGTCAAGAACGGACCTCGGTTTACGATACTTCGTATGCCAGTTCATGTTCATTGAGATCTTCAGTATCCCTTTCACAAGCTTATTGTTGTGAGTCTTCATCTTCTGTATCATAATCAAAAGGAGATCCTGTATAAACTTTCCGATATGGGCCATGTTTAAATCCATGTGGCTGGATTGGTTTTTCACCGTCCTTCTGTCCAGCTGAGCAATGGTCCTCACGGTAACATTCTGGAATGACTGTAGTTCACTCCGTCTGGTTTTACAGATAATCGCCTGCGCAGGCTTGCCATAGAGGAGTATGCTCCGGATAATCGATTTGTACAGAAGTAGCTTGTTGTCAATGCTGAGGGCACTCTTGCGACCCATGAGAGCTATGATACTGTACTTAGCTTTCTTCGCTTTGTTCAGAGCATAGGACATATGCCGGTTCTATGAGAGTCTCGAGTCAATGATAACTCCCAAATACTTGTAGTTGTCCACCCAGTCCAGTTTCTTATTGAACAAAACAAGAGAATCTGGGGGACGCTTGAGCTTCCTATTGAGGCACAAAGCCATGCACTTTCAGACGTTAAGGTTCAACTTCCAGCAGTTAAACCAGTCTTCGAACTGCTTCAAGGCGCGCTGCAGCCGAGTGATAACGTGAGCCGGCTGGTGTGCCCATGTCATAATGGCAGTGTCATCCGCATAAAAATACAGATTACAATTATCAGGTAATCATGTACAAAGTAATTGAATAGCACAGGTCCGAGGACAGAACCCTGAGGGACACCGGCCTTTACAACACCTGGTGTGGAAAGATTTTCTCCAACTTTGGATGATAGGATCTGCCGTCAAGAAAGGATTTTACCAACAAAATCAAATCGGCAGGGAACCCGTCTCTGATCATTTTGTAGACAAGGCCCTCATGCCACACTTGGTCAAAAGCTTTACTGACATCGAGAAATACCACCCCATAGTACCTGGATATGTTCAGGGGGGTGCTCAGGTCTTCAACGAGTCTCCATATCTGCACAAGAGTGGGCAGCACGAAAGCCAAACTGCTCTTCCCGAAAAAGGTCATTTGCTAAACAGTGATCTTGGAATCTGACGAGGATTGTTCTCTCCAACATCTTGGATATCGAGGGTAGCAAGCTAATAGGTCGATACCTCGCGGTTATTGCAGGATTTTGCCCCTGCTTGGGAATACTCAACACAATAGATTTCTTTCAAGCCACATGGAAGTAAGAAAATTTCCAGCAGTCGCTAATGATATTGATGAGAAAGTCGATAAAGTTCTTTAGGAGATTCATAAGGGCGTTATTACTCACCTTGTCGTTTCCTGGAGCCTTCTTCTTTTTCAGTTTACTTATGATGTTGGCGATCTCTCCAGCCTCGATGTTGTACTTCGTTAAATGTTGAGGGACTTCATCAAAGTTGACAATACCTTCTTCCAGACGCTGAGACATGATTTGCCGCTCGGTCTTATCGTTGGTAGGAGTAACAAACTGCATTTCCAGTGAATCTGCAATGACTTGGGCCTTGTCCTGATCAGTTTGCACATAGTCACCTTGTGGAGTACGTAGTGGAGGAAGCATATTCTTCTTCCTCTTCTGTAAAGCTCTGACCATATTCCAAATGGAATTGTCGCGAGCCGACCAGCTTTTGAGTTTTTCATTCCATCTAGCGTCGCGAAGATCTTTTGTATCCCCTGGGGCTGTTCGCACTAGCCTGTTATGCTTGGATTTGAGCCAAGGTTCACGATAGCGTTGCCATAGTCTACGGATCCTGTTTCTTTTAGAAATTAGGCGTTGGATTCCAGGAGTGAGTTGGATTCGATGAGGAGGTTTATTTTCTGATGGATACTTACTAGATTCTATGGCGCTGTTAATACATCTGGTGATGTCTTCAAAACGTTGATTGATGTCCTCTGTACAGTAAGCAACGTTGGGATGGCAGTCATATTCCTTAAGAATATCTTTGTAGAGCTTCCTGTCTTGATGATGTAACAGTTCCTCTCGGAAATTTATGTCGACATTGTCAAAGAAAGGCATCACAAACTTCACTTCACCATAGAAGACATCATTGATAATGATGGAGGCCGATTCCATATCTGCATAAGACTTGGAGACTAATTCTTGGTGTTGAATTCTTTTCTTAATGATGATCGCAGCGCCCCCAGAAGCACATCTTGCAGCATTTGAAGCCATTCGATCCTTACTGTACACACAATAGCCAGGTAGCTTGAAGTCTTGGCTTGGTTTGAGATGAGTTTTACACAAGAAAGCAATGTCGATTTCTTGCTTTAAAAGAAAATTGTGAAACTCGATACGCTTTCAGGGAATGCCCCTAGTGTTCCATATCACGCACCGAAGTTCACCTTTGTTTATTACAGTATAACGTTGGGCAGCCATACTAAAATAAGTTGGTCGTAAGGAGCCCACTCAACTGTGGGTAACTTTTGCCTAGATTAGAAAACAGATGAACAATACGTCCTAATTGCTTATACATACCTGGTAGGTCGTTGATGTTGAGGCCTTTATCTTCTGGCATAGACACAGCAGCAGCATAGGATTTGTCTACTGTCACTTTTGAACTAGGCAACCTTTGAACCTGGGAGTATTTTGGACATTTCGTGTAGCTTGATTTGTGCTGTCCACCACATCTGATGCACCTTGGGGGGTCTTGTCCTTTGATCCTGGGGCAATCTCTTGACTGGTGCCCCTCAGCACATTTATTACAAAGAGGACCTTCCGTACAGCCCATGGATACGTGTCCGAAGCGCAGGCAGTTGTAGCCCTGTAGTGGCTTCTTGTTCCCTCGAAAGGCCTCCACTGTTACTGCAAGCGGCCCAATACGTGTTATGTTTTTCAATGACTGGTTGTGTTCGGAGTTCGGGAGCAGAACCAAAACCATCGGCATATCAATGGATCCTTTGGCTTTCCTCAAGCGAATTAACTTTTCCGGGAAGTAGTTGGCTCTTTTTAGGTCTTCTTAGAAGTCATCGAGGTCATACGTAATATCCACATTACGTATCACGTATTTCAGGACCTTCTCCGACTTCAGTTGATGATGCTGAATTTTTAAAATATTATCCGACTTAATTCCAGAGACTAACCTGTTGTGCGTTTCTTCGTCATCACATTTAACTTTGACGGTTTCAGCTCTGCCCGTATTAACGGTGATCTTTTCCACTGGAACATGCTTCTCGAGCTCAGTTAAAATCGTTTTAAACGGGAAGCCATGAGTCCGCACGATAATCGGCGGTACATACGTCTTTGTGATCCTATGGTCTTCATTAGCCGAGCGACCTTCTCCAATCTTCAGATTCCTCATTCTAGACGCGCTGACGACTTCTTCGTTTTCTCTGGAGATGGTCTTTAGGTTATCGATCCTCGTGCCTTTTCTGAATTTTTTATTAGTGACACCAATCCAGGGACTGTCATCCACTTCTTCATCAGTTCTGTCAGAGTGACTTCTCTTACAGCCACTGTTTGTAGAACAGTCACTATTTTCTATTATATCCATAGACTCCATACTATTAGAAGAGGAAATAGTTTTTAAGACATTACTTACCTTGCTGTTATCAACTGGATTATCTTCCATGGAGTTTCTTGCCTTCAGAGTCTCGGAGCATTTCCCATAGGCTTCCTTAAGTTCGCTTATCTTGTCAATAACATCTCTACGAGAGTCCTTAATTTCCTTATTGATACCTTCGAACTTCTCCTCAAAACGTTTGTGTAGGGATTCGACTTTTTCCTCCAGTGCACTATACTTAGCGTTTATTTCATCTCGGAGGGCTTCTAACATTTCGTTGAACACTAGGTCAAATGCCGCAAACCTAGCATCCAAGCAGGCATCCCGGTAGGCCTTTTCGCAGGACACAGTTTTACCATCCGCCACTAGCAAATGCTCTTTAGCCGACTTCAAATTAACATTGGTTAATTTGGACGACGTCTTCATATATAAATGTATAGAACCAGGGGGAGGAATCACCTCACAGCTAAGTGCGTGCTAAAGAAGCAGTCCTAAGAAGGATGCACCTAGCTCTAAGAAAAATGAACAAGTCAGGTTTGCGAGAAAATTAATTCTACGCCAGGGACCCGCTCGTGATTGATTAGAATAATAATAGATGATATGAGAAAATGTCCAAAGGAATTTATGTACCAAATTTTAAGAAGGATAAGAGTATGTTCCAGTTGACAGTCACAAAAAAAATATAAAAAACTGCACTTAGTTCATAATCCTCTATTTAATTGTAAAAACAATCAAACATCCAAAGAAGGTACTACATTAACCAAATAACTAAATAATCAATGATCAGCCTCGGTGGCCCAGGGGTTGCGTGATGCCCGAGGATGTGGGTTCGACTCCGGCCGAGGACGACGAGGATTTTTTCAGAGGGAAAATCCTGAGATCACGCACTTCCTTCGGAAGGGAAGTAAAGCCGTTGGTCCCGTGTAGTCGTTTGCCGGCTGCACGTTAGAGAACCCTTGCGAGGCAAAATTTGCGGCCCCTATAACGCCGTCTTGAAATTACCATGGCAGTTGAAAGGACGTTAATACCAACCAAACCAAATAATCAATGAAAGGTCACTAAATAAAAATGTGCATTTTATTTGCAGTAGGATGCACTATTTTGAAATATAAAGTATATAATGATAGACAAAACATGATAGTCTACAATATAAAGTAAAGGTCAAAAGAACAAATATGATTTTGGAATTGTGAGTTGGCCAACTCAAAATAAGGGAAAATGACCCCCCCAAAAAACTTTATACTTGACAAAAATATAAATTTAAAGCTTAATAAATATTAAAAAAATGACTACACTTAAATGAAGAACCTTTTTGTATAGTGGAATAGTCAACTCTATACTTTGTCTCATTATATGAAAAAAAAAGCTGCAAGGCAGTATGGGAAAGGACATCGCTACTTTTTCACCTCTGCCTCGTAAAGTAGTCTCCGACTGCGCACGCGTAGTGCTCAAAAACATGAAGCACTGTTTCAGTTTCATTTTAGCCTCTATAGATTCAGTTTCTTTTTTGTTGGCTGCACGTTGATCTGAATGAGATGACAATTGGTAACGTGGCTTTCCCATACAGCCTGGCAGTGAGACAAAGTATAGGTAGATGACGCAAATTATATCTTTTAGGAGATGCTACAGGAGAAGGACTAGCCACAACTTTCTCAGCTAACTGAGATAAAGCCACATAGTAAACAGAACGATCATGCAGCATTAGAAGTGTTAGCCACCTGCGTCACCACCGGAAGCTCTTGCGCGGCCATCTTTTGGTGGGACTCAGATCGCAAATTTCACGGTACTTTCCATGTGTTTACGCACGTATTTGAGGGTAGGGAACAGTTTTTTCTACTTCCGTGGAATGAGTGAAAACATGCCAAACTACTGCGTGGCATAAGGATGCAACATGAGAACAACAAAAGACAGCGGTTTATCTTTTCACAGGTAAAGAAAAGAGAATTGTAAAGTCATCGTGCATTATATGGGTGAATCGTGGGTCTTTTTCAACCCATGCCCAAATCGCTGCAAATTATATCCCCAACTTTTCTATGTGTACCCAACATGTTTGTATTCCAAAAAATCTTTGTTTGATAAAAATATCAAAGAATTTCAGTCATTTTTCAGCAGTATTATCAATGTAAGATGTTGCTAAAAGCTTTCAAAAAGTTCACTTTTAGATAAATAATTAAATATATACTGGAGATGAACTTCAAACATGATGTAATAATTTTTCTATCGAAAAGTGGAAGGAAAATTTTTATAATGAATATTTTGCCCACCTCCTGACTACCGACAGGTCTGCAACTTTCTCCAACAGCGTCTTATAAATGACAATGCATGTTTCAACCGTTAGTTTCACTAGTCTTTCATTTATTCGTAAGTTATTTAATATTTAAGTTTAATATGTATACAGTGCAATCATGACGTAACGACTGCCTGTATTCTTGTTTATTGTTAATTTGATCATCAGTGCTAGCAAGTTGTTGATTGTGATGAGCGTTGTTTATAAACTATTGTAAACGTTTACCCGATATCAGACGACAGATTTCCAAAGTGTTGTGGTTTTCTAGATATCATATAAAAAGCTTAATTTATATAAATAAAGACTAAAAAGAATAAAATAAAATACATAAAATAAAAGTTTTAAAGTACACACTTACACCTTAAAAATTTCAGAAAAAAAGTAAAAAAAAATATTAAATTAAACGTGTCACCACACTTTCACCTTTTTTTAAAAATTCGATTTTTTACTTTTTTCTGAACTTTTTAAGGTGAAAGTGTGTGCTTTAAAATTTTTATTTTATATATTTTTGTTTAAAATTAAATTGAAATTGAGAAAATGTAAGGCCATGTAGCAGTTGAATATTAATTTTTATTTCCTATGAAATTGATGAATGTTACCAAAAAATCACTTTTTTGTGCATCAATGAAACAAAGTTTTGGGAAAATATAATAATTTCACATGAAAATCAACGTATACCATGTAAAAAGCGGATTATTCACTATTATGAGTATGTCTTCTACAGTGTAAAACGCGGCATCGTCTCACCACAAGATGGCTGCCAGGAGGCGACGCGCTTTTGAGGCCGTAAGTGCTCTATTTACTCTGTGGATAAAGCGGAGGCCAAAAAGAAATCATCATCATCCTCTTAATCATCCTGAACATCATTGACGACAGGCTTAGTCTTAGAGACCTTTTTACTTTTAGCAACCCTTTTAATTTGATCAGACTTCTTTCTAACTTTCACAAGATTAAAAAACAACCCTTTCAGATTTCTTGCAAAACTCAACTGGGGAATTAATTTAGTTTTTTTTTTTAGCAATATGGCTATTACGACTTTTAAGGGGAGACAACCATCAAAAAATCGCGATTTTTATCAAAACAATCAAAAAAATTTATGTCATAATATGATGCTGGTATGTTGGTCAAGTATATCTAGGGTCAAATACTGCAAAATATTATTAGAAATATGTAAAAAAAAGTTTTCTATTCCATGGTGATAATGTTTTTGTATAAAATAGGCATTTTTTGTTTGTGTTTTTCTCAGCTTTTGTTTTTTTTTGCCTGCATTGAATTTTTGTTTTGATTTTCCTAAACAACTGCCTGTCAGATCTTAATGAATTTTTTTACTTAAAAAGAAACAATACTAAAAGTACATGACAGAGAGAAAATTGTGAATAAAGTCATAGTTAATTTTTTAAAAAATTATAAAATAGTTATCGAGAGCAAATTTTTTGAAAAAATCCACAACACTACATTATGATTTTTTTTTCACATTTTCAGACAAGAATATTCTAATTTTCTCTCTGTTACATACTAAAACATGGATAGTGATGTATTTCTTCAATTTTAGTATGTTTAGTAGTTTTGTAAATGTTTTGTAATTTTATTTCGAAATTAGCATAAATTTTTACATATATTAATTAGGATAAATGACACTCCTTTAATTAAAAGAAAACAAATAAATTAAAATAAATAATAGAAAACAATGAAAAAAGTCACCCAATTGATAAAGTAAAAGTTGAAGGACGAAACATAAATGAAAACTTTTACTTTATCAATTGGGTGACTTTTTTCATTGTTTTCTATTATTTATTTTAATTTATTTGTCTTCTTTTAATTAAAGGAGTGTTATTTATCCTAATTAATATAAATTTATCACAGCTCCTACGTTTATAATATAAATTTTTACATATTAATACATATTGTTATGAAACTTGGTACAGAATCTAATTGGAGCGTGCCAGAGACGTGTGCCAAGTTTCAACAACTTTGGACAATTAGATCAAAATTTGACCTTTTTTGTGGTTGTCTCCCCTTAATATCACGAGAAATAATTTTAAGACGAGAGACATTTTTATCATCTAATATTTTATCACGACTTGAAGAATCAATAGATTGTGATGAAATGTCCAGAGGTAATCTGAGATTATATCCAAATAGAATATAGGCAGTAGATTCACCTGGGTTTTTATTAGCAGTAGTTCTAAGAGAAAATAAAGCAGAACTCAAATGCTTATCCCAATCTTTAGGATGATCAACACATAGGGTACGAATGGACTCCACCAATGTTTTATTATATCTTTCAACTTTACCATTAGAAGTGGGATGATAAGAAGTAGTAAATTTGTGGATGATGCCGAATTCTTGACAGATAACATCGAAAACTTTAGAGACAAAGTTAGTTCCCCTATCACTAATAATTTCTTGTGGAATTCCATATCAGCAAATAATTTGTTCAATAAAAATTTTGGCAATAGTTTCAGCTTGCTGATTCTTAATCGGAAAGGCTTCGACAAATCGTGATAAAATATCAAAAAACACTATAATGTATGTATTAGAATCTGAGGAAGGCTGTACAGGACCGATCACGTTCATGGCCAATTTCTGAAAGGGAAACTCCGCTTTAATACCTTGTTGATAAGGAGCAGAGCAATTTTTAAATTTAGACTTTTGACAGATAGTACAAGACAAAACATATTCTTTAATCTCATTGTACATTTTAGGCCAAAAAACCTGCTTGAAATTTTATGAACAGTAGATTTAACTCCTCTATGACCAGCTAAAAAATGATAATGTGCTAAAGACATAATTTGTTTGCAAAAACCAGACCCAACACTTAACCTAGCCTTATATCGCTTATTTCCAAATTTAATCAATAAATTATTTACATTATATTCATAGACCCCAACCTTGTCCTTTTTATTCAATTTAATATTCTTAATCCAAGGATCATTTTCTTGAGAACTTCTAAGCTCATCCAAATCTGGTGATGACCAAACATTTACTGAGGATACATTACATTCCCTGGACAACCAATCAGAAAACCTATTTTTATTATATAAGAGTAGGAGTTGTGATAGATATATTAATTTAAAATAAATAAAAACTCCATTTAATTAAAAAAAATATAAATAAAAGTAAATAATAAAAACAATGAATAAAAGTCACCCAATAAAGAAATGCAATGGCTGAAGGACGAAACACAATTGATACCTTCTTTTCTGTGTTTCAGCTGTGTTACATCTACATAATCTCCACAAAACCTTTGTTTCAATTGTGTTTCGTCCTTCAATCATTGCATTTCTCCATTGGGTGACTTTTATTCATTGTTTTTATTATTTATTTTTATTTATATTTTTTAATTTAAATGGAGTTTTTATTTATTTTAAATTAATAAATAAACCTATTTTTACTTCCAGAAGTATGTTTAATGAGGAGATTATAACCCGCCAATTCAATTGACCAATGAAGAACCCTCTGATTACCAAATTTTATGTTTTCCAGGAAGGAAAGAGGTTTATGGTATTAGGATATTCTCAATGGGATATCCCTAATACTAAATGCCGAAAATGAAGCAATGATAAAACAATTGCTAAAGCTTCTTTTTCAATAGTAGCATAATTAACTTGTGCCCCCTTAAATTTTGCACTAAAAAGAGCTATTGGTTGCAGACCGGTTTCAGTGACCTGTTGCAATACTGAACCAACTGCCTGGCCAGAAGCATCTGTATAAAGTTGAAAAGGCTTTGAATAATCTGGTGGGGTTAGTAAAACTGGGGTAATTAATTATTTTTTACTGCATCTAACGCTTATTGGCAAGCTGGATCCCAGATAAATTTTGCATCTTTACGAGTCAAATTAGTGACAGGTGCCAGGATCAGTGACAAATTTTTAATAAAGGGAAGAAAGAAATTTAAATCCCCTACCAAAGACCTTACTCCCTTAACATCTTTGGGAGCAGACAACTGCATTAAGCATTTAATCCGACCTTCATCAGGTAAAACACCATGTGCATTAATAATATGTCCTAAATATTTAACTTGATTAGTACACAAACGATATTTGGAAGGCTTCATAATTAAACCTATTTCTGAAAACCTTAAAAAAACCTTTCTAAGACGTTGAATATGAGACTCAAAATCAGGAGAAGACACTAAAACATATCCAGAAAGATTTGTATTCCATTACCAACAAAGAAGTTATCATAAAATTTTGAAATAAATGGGCTGAGGTCTTTCCACCTAGAGGAAGTCTAGTCATCTGAAATTTACCCCAAGGGGACTGAAAAGCCAAACACTCTTTTAGAGCTGGAAATACAGGGATTTGAAAATACCCATTATTGAGATCTATCACAGAAAAGGAATGATGACCCTTTAAACTCTCAATAATACCCTTAATAGGGGGGCATCGGAAAGTCAACACAACTGGTAACTTTGTTGACCTTTCTGAGATCCAACATCATTGTGATTTCTCCATTTTTTTGGTATGATATGTATTTGCGAGTTTCAAGGACTAGTACTAGGTTCTATAATACCTGCTTGTAAAAAATCATTTAATTTTTTATAAGCATCTAGAAAAACATGCGGAATTTTATATTGATGAGAAAAAATCGGTTTGCTTTTATCAATCTTGTAATCGGCAAAATAATTGCGGGGAATGTATATTTTAGCGCGCCGATGCTTCGCTGCAAGGTCTTGATGCTGATAGCAGGAAAAGGTGATGGCGAAAAATACGAACGAAAAACCATCTGTTGAGAGAAATGTGAGAGAAAAGGCCGCGAAAGTTTAAGAGTCGTTTAGTGTATATTTTGTGGCGTCGATGCTTCACCGCAAAGCTTTAATTTTTTTTTCTTTTTTAGTGTTGTACAGTTGCTCCACCTGTAGAGAAGATTCTAAAAGAGGACCATTGTTTAAAACGGGATTGAGAAAAATAGGGGCGAAAGTGTGGGTGTTTGTGATGGTGGTGGGTGGTTGCGAAGGTGTGGGTGGTTTTTTATGAATTTTTTTTTGATTAAAAAAAACTTTTTTTCTTTGGTGTTGTATTCTTTCCTGCTGTCATTCTACTCTTCCTCTACTCTTTCACTTTTTTGTTTCTTTCTTCGTATGTGAACTTACCGACATTTCTTATTTACTTGTACTTTCTTTTGTTTTTTTCTCCGGCAGTAATTTTCAAACCTGTGTCTACGGAATGTGTTGTATTACCAGACAAGCGTCTTTACCAACTGAGCTACAAGTTGCTGAAGAATAACGGAATTCACAATGCTTAAGAACATCTCACAATTATTTCACTCCAATTTTTTCGCAAGCTGGCTCCCAAAGTGCTACAATTGCACTTCCAAAAATTCTGTGAAGTTCAGCTGCACAAAACATTCACTCACAACACAGTTTCTCTTTTAAAAGTCTAGTTTCATTTATAAGCCTGAGTAATCTGCTGTGCTGTTCTTGGCACACCCCAAAAGTATGCAGTGGTCAATAGAAATAAACTGTGCGGATAACATTTTATTTTTTGTTCAGGAGGGAGAAAGGAAACTAAAGTAGACAATGCAAGGCGGGCTGGAATTGTGCAAGAAAAATGTTTGTGCAATCAAGTATTGCAAAGGTTGGTGGCTGACCATCATTAGCCTGTGAAAAGTGCATACTGTAAAATGAGTGTGATATGGTTATTTTATGTTGTGTGTTGGGTTAAAGCTCGTCAAACACCTGTTGGATTGCAATGAGTGGTTACAAGAAGAAGAGAACCATCAGCCACTGTAACCGGTCGGGGGAAATCAACTGCCCCCTGTGACTAAACAGGTTGGGATAAATACGAGGGTTGGGGCAAAAGTCATGGCAACTATTTTTTTTCTTGAAGATACCAGTCCAGTTGGAAAATGTGACATATACAGACGAAAGGACAAGGTGTTAACTACATGTGTGAACAATGAATAGCACTGAAATATCGTAACAAACTTATTTATTACGGTAGTATACAGGGCAATATGCCCTTCACGGTGCAAAAGAATGAGAACACAGTACACATAAAGTTGACATGACAAACCTGGGCCTAAAGACCCTCAAAGTAGTCCCCTGCTACTGTCACCACACGCTGCCAATGATGAGAGAGGCGCTGAATACCATCAGCCTCAGCATTTGCTGCACCTTGGTCGTCCCGAACGTTGCTCATCACTGGTTGACACACGTCTTTGCTGAAACTTTCCTACCCACCGTGCTACTGTACGGTATGGTAGGGCATTATTCCCGAGGGCTTCCATTAATTCACTGTGACATTCCATCGCATTTCTCCCTCGGAGAACGGCTATTTTGATGTAAGCGCGCTGCTCAACACGGGTTACTTCCATCTCGCACAACACTCACCAATTGGCTGATTTCACAGCCCTCGCTGCGCTACTACCAGCTATCAGAGAGCCATTTGTTGTTTTGCATACACACTATGCCTGCAGAACTTCTACACGTGGGGGGGGTACCAACTGCCCCCTGTAACCAAAAGGTTGGGGTATGTATACTTAGGTAACCTCCAGATGGGGACATCTTAGCCAGAACGCAGAAGGCGTCCGAGTAACGGAAAACAGTGATCAATGAGGCCCTCAGGGCCGAGAGTTATATGAGGCGCGAAGCGTCGAGAATAGTAAATGTTTTCTGAGATTTGAAGGTAGTTAAAATTTTTGGTATATGTGTATTTTGTATACCAAGGCTCATACTAATTCAATATTCGTTTATACTTACAGAAAATAAAGATATAACTTACGAAATATTAACGCATAAGCAGCGTATACTTTCACTATATTTTCTTATGCAAATTCCGAGTTATCCGTCGCTAAAATGTTTGCTATCCGGACAGCTACATGTAAGCTGGCATCTTAAGCCCAAGTTCTATGGAGTAGTGGGCTTAAGATGTCAGCTTATAGTGTAGCGGTCCAAATAACCAATTTGCCTTGGTATACTAAAATACACATATACCAAAAATTTTCCCTTAGGTAACTTGTCTCAACTGTTGGCTGGTAGTGTCACATCTCTGGGACGTTTCAGGGTTGGTTGTACGATCTGAAAACAACGCAGAGCTCCTTGGCTATTCGACGGCAAAAAACACGTGGCATCTCTCTGCAAATTAACTGGTTTTTGTTTTCCTTTAACCCAATTCAAGGTAGCTTAACCCAACCTCACCCCGCTTAACATGCGCTTTATTGACACTTCCTATTTACGCTTTGCCAGACACGCAAGTTTGGGATTTGTTTGTTTTTTGCACAAACAATTTATTCATATAACCATCGTCCTCTCAGCCGTCTCCTCTTCTTAACCCATTGGAGCCCAAAATAAAACTTTAGGGCAGATTTTTATGAAGCTTGAAATGAGGTGTCAACGAACTTTTGTGTAGAGTGTTATGTAACTTACAGTTAAGAGTAATTGGTTTGAGTAATTTTTTCTTAGACTTATGGTTTGTTACATACTGGATAGATAAGTTTTGGCTCGGAGGTGGTGGAAATGTTGAGAAGACGTAAGAAGCTTTCTTAAAAAAGAATTTTAAACAATCTTTCATTTTTTAACAAACATACGTTTGGGAGAAGAAATAAATTGATTTGGCATGCAGTAATACACTTTTAGTGAAGGATCACTTGGCATTTTTAGTAAGTAAGGAACAACAAAGCAATTTAGTAAACATTAGCTTGAGTTGTTCTTGATGCAAATTTTAGACAAGTGAAGTGATTGTGTTTTTCTTTCTTCTTTTGAGCGAGGCAGTTGCGAGAGCTTTACTAATGTGAATGAGGGAGTTTTTTGAAGGGGTGCTGCTTTCTGTGGTGATGCTTCTTCTCGGTGAAATGAAAGCTGACGTCTTCTTAGAAGAGCTAGTCCTCGTTGAGCTAAAAAAATAATGAAATGCGAATGTTAAATAAATAAATTTGATTGGTAATTGCTTGTTGGAATTTCCTCTTCAATAAATATGCAACTTAATCTTCAATTAGCTATCACTAATTTTAGGGCAATTATGATTAATGCATTAAGATGAATATGCAGTCTTTAATGCTATTTTAAAGTTACTTATTATTTAATAAGGCAAAACAACACCGACATTTTTAATGGATAAAATTCAGAACGCACCATGGAAAAATGCCGTAGTGATGTCATTCGATGGGAAGGTTTCCGTGCGATAAAAGGGTTTTCTACTTTGGGTCTTGGATTTTTTTTTTTGGTATTAAAGTTTTGTCCATTCGTCCAAATGTCAAGTTTATCCATTTCACTTTTTTTTTGCTGTTGGCGATTCTCTTTTTCTCTGGTGTAGGAGATGATTTAGGTTGATTCGAAATTCCTTCGCAGCACACCACTTGTCTTTTTTGGGGGTTTCTGTAGCACATACTGTGTGAAGCCATCAGTTTGAAGCAAATTTGTTCAGTTTAAAGTGTTTGTAGTGGAGTTTGGCTTCCATTTCAGCGAACACATTAGCACTGGACTTTATGGGTTTCTCTTAAGTTCTGCTATTTTAGGTTGGTAAACTGCTGTTGTATGCCACTTGAGGGTTTTGCGTAGCCGATTAGCATTCTGGAAAAGTCGTTTTGTTAAATGTTGTCAGCGATTCGTGTCAAGTTTGGGTGGAATGTGTTTCTTGCATGTTTGTTTGGTTCGCGTTCAAGTTTTTTAGGGTATTTTGTGATGTTGTAGCGTCTTCCTTCGGTTAGCTTAGGGGATGTGGTGTGAAGCCATCAAATTCGTCTCATTGAAAGTTTTTGTGGGCGAGATTAGCTTCCATTTCTGCAAGCACGTTGTTCCTTGTCTTTGTGGGAGTTCTCTCAAGGTTGTGTCTGTTCGCATTGGGAAAGTGCTCGTGCATTCCACTTGAGAGTCTTGGCAGCGGGCTAGCATTTTACAAAAGTTGTTTGAGTGGTTTTTTCGGTAAGATTGTTGCTCCGGTTGCTGTGATTGTCAACATTCTGGGTTCTGAGCGTGTTCAGCCTGTGTTGTGTCAATGTTCGGCTGGGTTATTGCTGTTGCATGTTCCTTTCGTTCACAAGCTCTTTTTTTAGGTAGAATTTTTTCAGGATTTCAGTAGTCTATAGCGTATGCCTTCGGGTTGCTTTTCTGTTTGGTCTTAATGTATTGTTCCGTTCTTCCAAATGTCAAGTTTGGCTCTTTCAATTTTATTTTTGCTGTTGTGAGGTATTTTTTTCTTGTGTGGGAGACGATTCAAGCTGATTGCAAATTTCCTCGCAGCACACCACTTGCGTTTTGATGGAGTTTCTTAGCAGATGCAGTGTGCAGTCATCTGGTTGGTGGCTTTCAAAGTCTTTCTTAGGGTGGATCGCTTTCATTTTAGCGAACGCATTGGTGCCGGGCTTCGTGGGAGTTCTTGCAGTTTGTCTTTTTCTATCGGGTAAGTTCTACTGTGCCCCTCGGGAGTGTCTTGATGAGCGCTTGAGCGTTTTTGTTTGAAATTTGATGCTGCGGGTGTTACCATTGTGAAGCTTTAGATCATTTAGCGGCTGCTTGCTTCCCAGGGTGCATGGGGAGGTAGATCTTATTTGCACCCCATTTAAAAATTTGAACGAAAAACATATAAACTAGAACACACAAATGCAAAAAATTTTAAGTAAACAATTTTAAAATAATTGAAACAATAGTCACTATTCAATTTTGGGGCTGTTATAAATGGCGTAATTTTCTCTCAGCGTGATCAGAAAGCTAGAGATAGCGTCATCATGCCCTATCGACTCCCTGTACATAAACTCATATAGGTAGGGTTGTAATAAGTCGCTGCTTGTTCCAAGCTGCCTTCTCAGCTTTTGCTTTGCACGCATCCACAAACTCTCAATGTTTTGATTGTGGACTTCGGGGTTGTTTGGATCGACGAAGTTGGTTTGGTGGATTACCGTGTTGTGAGCATAAATGCCATCCTCGATTTTTTCAATATGTTTGTATCCTTACCACCCATCTGACATTACATGTGTTCCAGGCAGAATGTTTTCTTTGATTGCGGCTTCCAGAGTTGTTCTTTTACGATTTCGCACAACCACCAAAAAACACCGACTTGTGCCATGGTCAATGCCACCAAAAACCCAGTGGCCTCCATGGAAGTAGCCTACATGTTATTTCCAGTGGAAAATCCAACTTTCGTCGATCTCAACCACCTTTACTACTCCATCTTCAGTCATCCCGCCGATTGGTCCAGCATTTCGTTCATTCCATTTTTGGCACTCCTCACGCAGAAGTTGGCCCAGTTGATGACTATCTCCCTGTTTTCCACTTCAGCTTCACGCTGAATAACTCTTTGGGGCAAGTCATACGCCCAAGCAAAAAATAGAACGATAATACTTTTTAATGGAAGATGACTTCTTGAAAAAATGAGCCATCTCTCACTGACTTGAAATATCCACAGGGCGAACAATGCCATCTCCTTCCGTCAATCCCTGTAAAAAGTTTAACTAGAGATGATTCTCTGCCGCAATTTCCGGATGGAACGGAATTTTTTATGACCCCCCTTTCTGCAAGCCAACGCAGGCTGTCGTTTGCTGTTTGCACATGGAATCCTAAGTTGGCCAAAGTCCATCGCTCCCAGCGAATTTCTTCAGGCTGCAGAATGTCGGTAGGATCAACGATTGTAGTTTTTCTCGCCATCGAGTTGTAATGTCGCTTTCCTGGCAAAAGGAATGGCACTAAACACATTAACAATGCTAAGTATGCTGTCGATATGACCGTTTGCGGCCCTGCCAGAAAATAAAAAAAGTTTTAACTGAAAATTTTAAACCCCGAACCCCCTTGCCCCCCCCCCCTTGCTTTAAAACAACTTTATTTTAAAAAAAATTTGGAAATCCATAGAAAAAAAAATTTCTGGCAAATTTACTCTTTCTCATTCCCACTTAAAACAATGGTCCTCTTTTAGAATCATCTCTACATGTGGAGCAACTGTACAACACTAAAAAAGAAAAGAAATTAAAGCTTTGCTGTGAAGCATCGGCACATCAAAATATACACTAAACGACTCTTAAAATTTGGCGGCCTTTTCTCTCACATTTCTCCCATCAGATGGCGATTCGCGATTTCACGGTTTTTCGTTCGTATTTTTCGCCATCACCTTTTCCAGCTAGCATTTTCTATCCAATGGAGATCTTCTCTTACTTTTTCCATTATTACCTCGTATTCTTTTTCTATGTAAGGTGAATACAGAATATTATCATCCACGTAGCTAGTTATTTGCAAGTTAAATTTATGATAGTATAAGGATGAAGTGGCTACTGCGAATAATAAAGGGCCTAAGCTAGAGCCTTGTATCACTCCACGTAACGAATCTTGATAACTCGGAGGATCACCATCAATGACATTTTTTTTCTTCGCAAAATAATCTTTAATAAAAGTAAGGTACTCTTCAGACACTCCCAGGGATTTCAGGTCTTCGAACAGTTGCTCACGTGAGATGGTATCAAAGGCCTTAGAAATGTCGGTTTGAACCATGATGAAATTATGGCCTTTGTCGACTATTTCTGCGGCATGTATATATAATTGTATAGGAGGCCAATTTACTCTAGCATTTGGACGGCTTCCCTTTTGTTGACTTGGTATTCTGGGCCATATTTGCATAACTAATTCCCTGAATATACTCTTTTCCACTATCTTTGCCAAGGGAGGTAACATGGATATCGGGCGGTAATTACTAATTTGATTTGGGTCTCCATTTTTATAAATTGGCACTATGTTAGCAATTTTTAGCTTCTCTGGAAATTTCTTCGACTGAATTATAGAATCACATAATTCTTGGATCAATTGCATGCCACTTATATTTAAGGTTGTCAAAAGTTTGCTTGGTATGACTAACGGGTATTTCACGTCCTGCATTTTAGTTGTTTTAATTATTTCCTGAATAACATAGATACTGGGTGCTGAGGGAATGGGGATTTTACTGTATCCTAATTCTGGGTTTTTAATTATTTTTTGAGGAGACTTTAAGTTGCAAGGGTTGTTGAGCCAATTTAAATATTCGGGGTGTCTTTCCTTAGATAACATCGTTCTGGTTTCTTTCGTATTACTTCGTATCAGCTTCCACAAGTTGAGTTTCTGCATATCATTTGTCACCCGGGATCTCTTTGCCTTCCTCAATGCTATCTTAAATTCTTTATTTGCTGCTTTAAATTTTTTATTCGTTTCTGCGTTCTTATTTTCTAGAAAGTTATGATACGTATTCACTTTTCTTTGCCAATACTGAGTTACTTCTTTATTCCACCATATTTTCACATTCTTTTTTATTGTTTTATTAACTATCTGCATACCTGCAATAGTTGCTGAATTCATCATTATGTTCGTAAGTTCCTCTAATTTTTCATTGGGATCTTCTATCCCTTTGTTCCTGCTCCTATTCCTTTTATTTTTCATGTCATTGTATAAAGGTATATTCAAGTTTATAACAGAGGGGTTTGTCGTCAACTTCGATGTCTTTTGTATAGGAGCACAATTATACATTATACAATCAAAGCTAATTCCCTTATGATCACATTTTGGAATAGTCATCGTCGTCATATTGCTCCACGATAATGCTTGAGATATAAATATGTGATCTATGATCGTTGCTGACTTCGTGGTCACCCGCGTCGGGATTTTTACTATTTGTTGGAGTTTCAGAGCTTCCATTACAGCGCACAATAGTTTCTTCTCTGAAGAATTAGTGAGATCGTCACTATTAAAATCCCCTACAATAATATCATATTTATATTTCCCTTGTTTTAACAATAAATCAGTACATGTTTCCATTAACACGTAAGATGGACGGTAAATGACGGATATTCTTATCTCTATTTTTTGTATAGTACATTTTACTGATAAACTCTCAAGGCCGCCTTCACTTTCCCTAGCAATTTCGATAGTCGGAATATTTTCTTTAACATAAATTGCGACGCCGCCGCCGCGTGTTTTTCGATCCGACCTATAAATTTTGTAGCCTTTGACTAATACCAATTTGTCTTCAATTTCAGAATTTAACCACGTTTCTGTTATAGCTATTATTTCAGGGTCTAGGGTAGCAAACATCACAATAAAATCATCTATTTTATTTATAATTGAGCGAGCATTAGCATACAGAAATCGCCATGACGTTTCTTTATAATCACTCCTTTTACTTTCTTTATATTTACGTGCTAGGCCTCCCATCTTTTCCTTCTTGTGATATCCAGTAGTCCGTTGTAAACTGGGGATTAGGTCCGTAATACGGACTTATTGACACTTCTGACGGCCACGAGTAGGTGCGTATACTTTCTTCTAAGCTCGTTGTTTTGATTCTAATAAATATATACCTTGAAGAAGTTCCCGACTGAGTCGTCCACCGACCGCATTCTATCACTGGGATGCCATGGTCATCTAATAATTTTGCCAAAGTTGATGCTTTTAGCGTTTCTGACACGTTCCCAAGTCTCAGACGTGTTGTTTTCTCCCTTTTCGTCGGTATTGTCCACGTATCGTTGGACCAGTAGGTATTCGTATGCTTGCTCGATTGTCTAGAATGCACTTCTTTCTTCTCTAACGTCATATACCTAGTCCTGTTTCCATTTTTATCTTCTACCTTAGATGACGTAAGTTTATTATATATCATGTCACGTGCCAAATAGCGCAGTGGAAGATTTGCTAGGCTTAAATTCAGAAACGAGACACTAAGTGAACACACTACGTTTTAAGTACGTACTA
>JAHWFO010025240.1:0-18145 GCA_023313115.1 Rhysida immarginata
AATATTATCAAAGAGCTAATTGGAAAGGTTAAATGGATATGTTAATTAGATAACTAGTTGGATAAGCTAATTTTCAAACAACAATTTGGATAAACTAATTATCAAACAGCTAAGTTGATACGATATTTGGATAATGTAATTATCAAACAGCTAATTGAAAACAATCAGCCATGTTGACCGGAAGTTTAATTGAAGTAACACGAACCAATCACAGTCCTCGTTACTCAAATTTCATCCAGTTAGCTAACTGAGACTTAACTAGGCATGGTGCAACATTTCCCGGTTAAAGGACTTAACCGATCGTTAACTAACCGAAAGTTAGGGTCGTTTTAACTGACGTTGTTGCAACCGGCCGTTAATCGAATTAAATAGGTGTTCTTTACCTTGGCAGATTCTCATTATCCCACGATAAACTTCCAACTGTTCCGATATGTTCTTAAGGTTGCCTTTAAACTTCTCGTTTTCTTCTTTTAATTTATCCTTCAAAAGTTTTAAAATATTTGGTTGCAAAACTATTTAAAACAGCTAAGCAATACATTACAAAAGCTAGCAACTCCTCACTTGCTCCTCAAGGGTTTTCAGCAGTGCCTCTTTTTCCTCAAGTAAAATCTTCAATTCATCTGGAAAATAAATAAACAAAAACAAACGGGAAAAAAATCTAATTTATAAACTAATTTTAAGAAAGTAAATTACTTCTTCAAACACAAACAAAGGTTTAACTCTATTCGAGGCCTGTGAGAAAAGTATCCGACCTTCGGAATGCTTCCATGTTGACAACTGATGGTTTCCACCTGGTTGTTGCCCAGTTTCTGGCAAAATTTGATGCAATAACGCTGCTCCAGTCGTTCCGTCATTTTCCTTCAAATCAAAAACCGACGAGAGCACAACACACTACCTCCCTCTAATGCTGATTGCCGGAAATGACGGAACGACTGGAGCAGCGTTACTGCATCAAATTTTGCCAGAAACTGGGCGACAGCCAGGTGGAAACCATCCGGAAGATTCAGACGGCTTTCGGTGACGATGCCGCAGGAATCACACAGATTAAGAACTGGTACAACCGGTCGGCCACAGCATGCCGAAATGACCAGGTCATTGCCAAAGTGAACGCTGTGGTGATGCGGGACCGTCGTGTGACTACCCGAGAAGTTGCGGAAGAGGTGGGCATCAATACGTTTTCAGCACATTCCATTCTGATCGAAGATTTGGCCATGAAGAGAGCGGCGGTGAAATGCTGCTCTCTCAGGACATGCTGGCCTCCGCAAACAGTGACCCCGACTTCATGAACACAATCACTGGTGACGAGTCCTGGGAGTACGAGTACGACCATAGCATCGTCACCGAAGGCCTCCAAATCAAAAACTGATGAGAGCCCAACACACTACCTCCCTCTAATGCTGATTGCTAGCAACTGACGCTATTGAGAGGCGGGAAAAAATTCACGCATACGCACAAAGGTTCAAGGTCGGCTCATGCAAGCGCGTGCGATCCAAATCCATCAGGTTTTCGCAAAAAAAAAAAAAAAAAATTAGGTCGGATACTTTTCTCACAGGCCTCGTACAAGCATGGAGCTAGTTCAAGGTTCTCCCCAAGTACTTTTGAACGGATACACTGCCCAGCTGGATATATGAAAAACTGCAGAGCACTGCATAATGAATACTTCATTCGTTTTAATTTTTGTCTGCCCGGCAGATTTTATCTTTCAACCCATCTGATAAAATTTTCTGGATAGAACACTGTTGGTTGGAACATTGAAGTACGTCTATCCCCGTTTAGCACGGATCGTTTTTCACCGATCCAGGTTATCACTATTATCAGCGACCCGAAAGCAATTGCAGAAGTACTTAATGACCGTGACAGAAGGAAGCAAGACGAAGCTTCCGAAGCTAGGCCTAGTGAGCAGGAGCTGGTGAAGCAAGCTTGAAAGGCATTCTGGTACTATTTTCAGTGATGTTGTGATAGGCGCTGCCACGACAAAATGAATTTCTTACCATAGCCCAAGTGCTAACTACCCACTGCGTACTTTTCAGTGTTTTTTATTATTTACTGATCTTTTCATCATGTATTTCGTATTTTCTAAGTTCGATGGGTATGGTCCAATGGGGGGTGAGAGGTACTTAATCACCTGTAATTGTCAATCCTTTGTTGCAACAATGTAATTTTTTTCTTTTCTGAAATTATGGTTGAGAGAGGTTTTTTTTTCAATAAACCATCATCTCCTATTTTTGAATGGACACGTCTCGTGTTACATTTCCTTTCACTGATGACTGACCCCCATTGGACCATACCCATCGAACTTAGAAAATTTTCATGAATCCTTTTTTCTGGCCCACTATGTATGAGGTAGGAATGGATGTGCATTACCCAGACGGCAATGGCAGGGTCCATGTAAATTAAGATCTAAACATGTAAATTGTTCGTGTTCTCTCCTTTAAAGGACAGAAAACAAAACATGTAACTCCATTGTCGTACAATGGATCGCCTGACTAATGCGGAGCTGGCGGACGTGCATCTCGTCTACAGCGAGGCACAGGGTAATGCTACTGAAGCGGAAAGGATTTACCAACGGCGTTTTCCAGACAGTGATCACCCACATTATCTTCATCAGAGTTCTCGAGAATCTCATCCGCAGACTCAGGGTCGGCATTTTGTTTCTCTGTAAGAATGTATTTTCGGACCGATGTTTATAGAAAAAATTTTGTTCCCAGCTACAAACTGTCCGAGATATTCAGCATTGCGTGTGTAATATTTGGGTATATAGGAAGTACAGAATGAAAATGTAAGCCAAAGAGATGGCTTTAATCTCTCGAAGTTGTGGCCAAAACAATGTTTGTTACTTCTATAAGATTCCATAACGCTTACGTCGATCTTTGGCAAATTATCAGGTTTTCCTCTTTGATATCCTGAATCAGTCATGGTAGTTTTCTGTTAAATAAAAAACTCTACGATGAAAGGAAAATGACGATATGATGAAATGTACGACCGCGCGAAGTATAGCAGATGGGTCGTGACGTCGAATCGAGGAAATCCAATCAGAAATAAATTTCAAAAAGAATAAAAAAATAAAGTTCCATTACACAGTACTTGAATCAAACCTCAATAGCAATTTATATTCAGTTTATTACTTTCAGAAACAAATACTCGTTACATACCTGATTCATCTTCATGGCAGGATTCAGTTTTCAAAGATGGTTCCTTAAAACAAAATCTTTATCAGCATGCTGATTTTGACAAAAATTTCACTAGATATGACCCACGATAAAATTAAATTTCAACACCCTGAAATAATGCTCTTGTCGGCCATATACAGCAGAGCAGTGGATATCCCGGTAAAATTTTAAAGTATTCAGCTCTCATATGATAGAGCACTCAATTGCACCATCTACAATGTTAAAAGTGTGGCAAAAAGTCCAACGGGTTTATGCCAGAAAATGCACCTGCTCTATACATCACATTTACTATGAAAGCCAAAACGCTCCTTTTTTAAATACACTAGCAGATCCGGCAATGCTTCGCTATTATTATACACTGAGCGGCCAAATTATTATGACCACCCCCTTAATACAGTGTTGGGCCACCTTTCGCTCTTATTACTGCTTGCATTCTTCGGGGCATGGATTCTACGAGATGTTGGTAGGTTGTAGGAGGAATTTGAGACCAACTCCGAAGAAATTGACGAAAGGGAAATCCAACTTCCTGCAGATTTGACGGTGCTGGATCCCGCTGCCTGATGGCCCGTTCGATCTCGTCCCACAAATTCTCAATGGGATTGAGATCTGGCGATTGTGCAGGCCAACGAAGCAAGGTAAACTCTCCGGCATGTTCTTCGAACCATCTGAGGATGATGCCAGCCTTATGACAAGGAGCATTGTCCTGCCGATTGTTGTAAGTCGATCTTTCGTAAGTTAAGGACTTGCTGTAGTATATTATATAGTATATACAATGTACAGTTCATTATATAGTATGGTAATTGACTTTTAATTTCCCGTCGCCAAAGGTCAATACGAAAATAACTTCAAAACTGCATCGATCTTATAATTTTCCAACTTAAATTTTAATAAAGTAATATCTATTTATTACTGTTAACAGTAATCACCTACTAAAAATCACTGGATATTTGTAAATATCACTAAATAAAATTAAAGAAACTATGCATACCGCAATTTATCCATACTAAAAAAAAAAAAAAAAAAAAAAGTTTGCCAAAAAACTTCTGTCCGAACAGCTCTCCCGAAAGTTATGTTTTGCTGTCTATCTTAAATTAACATAACTTAATTGATTATCATTTTGAAATGATATGCAATTGATTTTACAATGGCAGGTTAAGTAGGAGCTAGCTGGATGAGACGATTTTTAACGACGTCAGGTTTGCTGGGGTTTATTGGAGTCTGTCTCGAATCTAACCCGAGGCTTGGTTTTCGACTTCATTTCTTGGGATAAAAAGGTCGGTTTATATTCCAGCCAATACGGTAAGTTTACTCATTTACTAGAGCCGAGACAGTAAGTAATAAATGCAGAACGTAAATGAGAGCGGACGACACCTGCTTATAACATCAGCTAAGGAAGTTGGGGACACTATTCTGGCATTTTACTTTGAATTCATATTTTTGGCTCAGCAGGTCCATTCAAGGTGTTGCAAATTTAGTTTCCACCACCAAAGTTAAAAATAAAAATTCTCTCTCTACCATTCTAACAGGAGATGTTGCCTTGTCTTCGTTTACAGTTTTTGAATCATTAACGAAACACTCGAGTTTTTCAGTAAGTTCTTCAACATCAATTGTGCCAAAATATTCTGAAAAATTCAAAACAAAAATTTAACAAAAAAAATATAAAATTTAAAAAACACTTAAAAACTTCAACTCACTTACTCATTAACAAACATTGTAAATCTTCGTTAACAGTTTCATTAACTACTCTGTCTCTCTCCTGTCCAAAACAAATTTTAAATTCTTTTATCTTCAATCAAAGCACAGCAATTTTATAATATATAACATTCAACAGTGTACGACTTTGTTCCACTTGCATCATTCGAGGGGCAGTCAAAGTCTACTAAACGGAGCGTTCAAAAACAAACGAGCCATAGTCTGGAATGTGCAAACCGGTGACGGAATGGTGATATCGTTGCGTATATAACACTGCTTCACGACAACGCAAGACCTCGTACGGCCAACACGACCACAGCACTCTTGCAGAAATTCAAGTGGGAGGTTCTCGGTTACCCTCCATACAACAACCCGGACCTCTCTCCCTGCACTTACGCCATTTTTGGTCCCCTAAAAAATGCTCCAAACAATTCACCTCAGACAGCGACGCCGAGCGCAGTAAGTGTGGAACTGGTTCACAACGAGGCCCCGGGAATTTTACGAGACAGCCATTCCAGTGGGACAAATGCCTCAACAGCCAGGGCCAATACTTCTGACATACAGGTACGGGTTTCTGTTTCTAGGCCTCCGGTTCGTATCTTTTTGAACGCTCTCTTATATAATCAACGTTAAAGAACGATTGCTTATTAAAAAAAAAAAAAAATGTGCCTCTGGGAAGCGACATCCCTTAAGTTACAAAGTGGTGTTTGGTGCAATACCGCTAAACTGCATCAGAGCATCGAAAGCAACATGGTGCAGTCCGTCGAAAAATTGGAGGTGCGAGCTGTGATAAGGTTCCTGCACATTTGAAGGGGAACAATACCCCATTGTACAAGACAGTGGCCAAGTGGCTTCAACATTTCCAATACAATCCAACAAGCGTGGAAGATGAACCTTGGAGCAGACGCCCCTCCGTCTGTGACGAGCCACAATTTGCAAAGGAAAGGCCAGACAATCATGTTAGCATACCACTGGGAATTACAAAAATTACAGGAGGCCATCAAGTCATAGTGGCGAGGCAAGATGTCCAATGGGGTCACACTTCGGAAAGACAACGTGCATAATATACATTACAGTACCTTAAGTTTCCTGTATATACAAAGTACAGTTCATTATTTATTACATTTATTCACTTTTCATTTGAATTTCCCGTTGCCAAAAGAAAAACGAATGTAACTTCTCAATATGAAGACCAACTTCAACATTGTTGCGATGTGATAAAGTGGCATTCTGTTTATATTGAGGGGTTACATTTGTATTTACATCTTCGTGGAAAATCCTACACTAATGATACAGAGCTGTGAAAGGCACCCACGGACTTCTTTGACTCCAAGACCGGCAAGTTTTACAGCCAGGGGATTGATCAACTGGAGACACGTTGGCAGAAGATGCTAAATGCCATTGGGGATTACTTTGGGGACTAGCGATGCACTACTTTTTGTGTACATCATTTTGCATTAAGGCGTTTATCCGACTGTGTAACAAGGCATGTATAATTCCTTTATGGAAGATGTCTTTCGGTTGCGTGTGGAACCGTTCCAAAACCTCTTCCTTCACTTCATCGTCCGACTGAAACCTGCGGCCTTTCAGATGTTTCTCGAGATCCCCAAACACGTGAAAGTCACATGGGGATAAGTCAGGGCCGTAAGGTGGATGCTGCATTGCTTTCCAGTTGAACTTTTGACGAGGTCTACCGTTGCTGTCGAGGTGTGAGGATGCACGTTGTCATGGAGAAGAAGCACTCCTACTGTAAAAACTCCAAGACACTTGCATTTGATGGCCCCATGCAGTGCCTTCAATGTTTCCCCGTAACGTGCTACGTTAACTGTGGTGCTTTTTTAAAGAAAGTCCAGTAAAACGGGCCTTTGCGATCAAAAAACATGGTCAACTCCCTCCCTCCCCCCCCCCCCTACACACACAAATTTTTGTTATCATTTGTACGACCCTCATAAAAACGTCAAGAACTTTTGTGGTTACCTCGTATTTCAGGAGAAAATTTTTCTTCTGCTAATTACCTGTCTCTCCTTTTCTGCCTGAAGAAGCATGATGTCTGCTTCTCTGTCCTCAAGTAGCATTTGCCGGTCTTCAAGTTCCATTTCAAAGGCATCTTGCTTTTCTTTCTAATTAATTAAAAAAAAAAAAAAGTCAAATATGAAACGTCGTAAAACAAATAACCTGGGAAAACTTTGCAAGCATCCTACATAATTTCAACAACACAAGAACAAAAACTTTGTGTGTGGGCGAATGGAAGGGGAATCACTGGGAAGGGAAGAAAGGATTCAAAAAGAAAACCAACGAATCCTAATTTAACTTATAATAATCACAGGGCACATAAGGTATTTGAGGAGACACCTTCGTTTGGCTACTGCTGCACTATACTAAATTGTATGTCCTTTCAGTTTCCGGAAAGCAAAATGGCAGACCACCAAGTAACACAAATCATGAAGAGACATGCAGTGATCGTGGCAATAAGGGCAGAGCACAGCGATTTAGAGATATCACGATTTCTAAAGGTCGCAAGATCATTCGTCCACAAAGTGCGGAAGGAGTTGGAGACCGAAGATGGCAATATTGCACCAGTAGCAAAGCTTAAAAAGCATGCCTCACGCTCTGATATCAGAAAACCCGAATTTATTCAGCAATTGCAGCAGGCCATTGATGACAATCCCAGAAGGAACAATCAGATATCACTCGTATGTTATGCGAAGAGGTTAGTTTGTCGGACAAAACACGGGAAAACTGCCTACTCAGATCGAAAAGGCTCAGATGGATGGCCGACAAATTCCATGATCATGTAACCGCTAACCTTTGCCCTCCTAACTCCCCTGACCTGAATCCTACTTCGTATGGAGCGTTGTGGAGAGCGAGGTCAATGAACACCCATAACACCAAAGATGAATTTAAAGCTGCCACGGTTCGAGTAATGACCAATATGAACCATGACCATTTGATTCGTGCATGTTGACTGTTTCGATCTCGCATTGAAGCAGTTACAGAAGCTGAAGACTGATTCATTGAACAGCCATATAACAAGATGGTTTCTTGTGTATGCTCACGATATGTTTCGATAATAAAAGCTATTATCTCGACTTATGTCTCGGTTTTCTTTCTTGACGCGAATCTCTCCTCAAATACCTTACGCACCCTCTATGATGGGCTTTTATCTAACAAAGACTTCTTTTTGAAACTTACATATTTCTGCAGCTGAATTTCATATTCATTTACGATTTTACACAGGTCTTCTTTTTCCTTTTCCTTTTCTAACAGTTTTAGATGAGCCTCGCTTAATTTCCTACTAAACATTTTATCAATATCCTAAAAGACAAAACAATAAAATAACGATTATCTACAATACAATATCCACCAAAACTAGTTAAGTCTCAATTAGCTAACTGGATGTAATATGAATAACAAAGACTGTGACTGGTTCGTTTGGCTTCCAATTAAACTTCCAGTCAACATGGGTGATTGTTTGATAACTAGATTATCCAAAAAACGTATCAATTTAGCTCTTTTCTAATTAGCTTATCCAACGAGCTGTTTGATAATTAGCTTATCCAACTAGTTATCCAATTGACATATCCATTTAATTTTTCCAATTAGCTGTTTGATAATATTAACTTATCCGTTTAGCTGTTTGATAATTAGTGTATTCAGATTGCTGTTTGAAAATTAGCTTATCCAAATAGCTGTTTGCTAATTACCTTATCCTAATTGATATTCAAATCGCTTATCCATTTAGCTTATCCCATTAGCTATCCAAAGAGATTATCCAAATTGCTATTCAAAATGCTTATCCAAATAGCAGTTGATAATTAGCTTATCCTAATAGCTATTAAATCGCTTATCCATTTAGCTTATCCAAATCACTTATCCAATTAGTTTATCCAAACAGCTGTTTGATAATTAGCTATCCAAAGATTATCCAAATTGCTAATGAAATCGCTTATCCATTTAGCTCATCCCATTAGCTATCCAAAGATTATCCAAATTGCTATTGAAATCACTTATCGATTTAGCTTATCCCATTAGCTATCCAAAGAGATTATCCAAATTGCTATTCAAATCGCTTATCCAAATAGCAATTGATAATTAGCTTATCCTAATAGCTATTGAAATCGCTTATCCATTTAGCTTATCCCATTAGCTATCCAAAGAGATTATCCAAATCACTTATCCAATTAGTTTATCCAAACAGCTGCTTGATAATTAGTTATCCAAATGGCTTATCCAAATTTATGATTTGCTATTAAATATTTCAAGTACATTAATAACAAGAATGATTTTACCACCAAAGCGGATAAAGGGAGCACATTTTCGTGTTATAGAATCGCACATGGATATACAAGGCTCGATCTAACAGCATTCGACCGGGTCCTCACTGTATTACATGCCATATCTTAGCATTAAAAGTTCCAATGGTACCATATGGTATCATATGACACCATTAGGGCACGTGCTACTAAACCAATACCATTATCATTATTTACTCGTTATATTCACTCATGGCACGTTGTTACGAGTTGTTTGATATACATGCCATATCTTAGCATTGAAAGTTCCGATGGTACCATTTGGTACCATTAAAAAATGTACTACGAAACAATTCACACTATCATTATTTACGTGTTATATTCAATCACGAGGCATCCTTGCACGTACACTTGCCATTAGACCAATATCTGCTATCACTAGTTACTCTTATATATTCGTTCATGATATGCTGTGACAATTTGTTTGATATATTACTTCCCATATCTTGTTATAGGAAATGTTTAAGGGGGTATCATTAACGGTATCATTAGAGCACGTACTTATTCCAGCTATCTTACGTTAGTACTTGTTCATACACTGTCCCATATTAATGTTGTGAGGAGAGTGCCCTGTTTCTTCCAGGGATCAGTTTTTGCACCACTCAGTAATTGTATGCCTACCATGGGCTGCAGTAACCTCCATGCACCTTTGAGGCATGCTCCGTATCAGTCGACGGATGTGATATTGGGGAAGCTGGTCCCATTCCTCAGTAAGTGCCTGGATGAGCTGTTGCAATGTTTCTGGAGCTGAAGGGCGGTGTCGAATTTGCCTGGAAAGCATGTCCCAAAGATGTTCAAGGGGATTTAGGTCTGGACTCATTGCAGCCCACCTCATGGTCTGAATGCCATGCATCCGTAGCAAGTCTTGAGTGACAGCTGCATCAGAAGGAATCCAGGCCCCATGCCATGTGCAGCAACAATCACATGTTCTTCCAGAATGTCACGAATGTAAATGTTAGCATTCATTCACCCTCGGACGACCACAAGATCCGTTCGATGGTCTATTGAGATCCCAGCCCAAACCATAATCGAACACCATCCCATTCGGTCAGTCTCACAAACTGTTGCGTCGGTGTTTCGCTCACCACGTCGTCTCCAGACACGTAGACGGCCATCACAGCGGGTCAGGCGGAATCTTGACTCATCCGTGAAGAGAACAGAAGCTGCCAGGTGACATGTTGATGTGCAAACTAGTCGTGCCTGTATGTGCTGGCGGGTTAGCCTAGGCACTCGATTTGGTCGTCCGGCTCTCAAGCTAACTTCACGTAATCTGTTCTGGATTGTTAGAACAGCTACCCCAGTTGACATCTGCAGGTCATTTCTCAGGTCTCTGGCCATTGAGGTTCTTCGACATAGGGCACAAGTCCACACAAAGATCTTGATTGGCGGTTGTTGAGCATCGGCGACCTTGCCCAGCTCTTCGTGTGTACTGGCCAGTCGCTTGGAATCGTGTCCACAGTCGGAAAATGATGCAAGAGGACACATTGAGGGCATTTGCCACAGTCTAAAATGATTGACCCGTTTGAAGCAATGTTACGGCTCTCGCAGCTTCTACTGCTTCAAGATGCCTTCGTGGCAAGTCAGAGCACTAACAACAACGTTCCAGGAATGCTTGCACCTTCTAATGGCCGACCGTTATCTCCAAGCAAAGAGTGTACTGGCATGTAACCACTTCCGACGCACCGTTTCCTGAATAAGTTCGCATATTGTTTCCCACAGATCTTGGCTAGGAAGTGATTATTGGAAGGGTCCCAGGAGCCTAGTCCACCGACTATTCAAATGGCTTTCCAATTAATTTATCCAAATAGCTTCTCCATTTAGTTTATCCAAATAATTTGCACAATTAGCTTATCCATTTATCTGTTTGGTAATTATTTTATCCAATTAGTTTAAAACATATTTCCGTTTGGGAATGCCATTTTGTTTCGCTAACCATGAAGCTAAACCGTCATCATCCAGCATTTAAGTTAAACTGCCACTTAACGTCTGGTTAAGCCCTAATCTCTCTTGGTGCAACGCAAAAAAATTTTGAACGAGACTTTAGTGAATGGTTAGTTTTAACTGAACAAGAGCTTAAGCCTAATCATCATCCCTGACGTCAGCTTAAGTAATTCACGTATTCAAATCAATGAAATTTAAATTACTTGAACGAAAATAATTTGAACTCTTTGGAATAAGCCTGCACTGTTCAACACATATTGGCTTAACATTAAAGTTATCAACTAAAGGTAGGTTTTACCGGAATTTCCTTCTGCTCGTTCAAGTTTGAAATCTCAAATTGCAAAACCGAATTCCGCACTTTTGTCTTGGTGTGCTCTGCAGAAAGTTTTGTAAGCGTTCCTTTAAGGCTGTCCAGCTCTTCTTGTAATAACCTTTTTTCAATAACCAATTCCGATATTAACTGACTTTGTTCCTAACGGGAAGAGAAGTATACATTTGTGTATAAGAAAGAATTCATAACTTTGTATACGAGAAAGAGCAAGAGAGTCTACCTGGAATTTTTTCTCATCCTCTTCCACCATTTCATCATCGTTTCTGGGTCTCTTATTCGCACTAGCAAAGTCCATGTACAGCTGAACTCTTTCGTCAGAGTATTTCTCTGCAGCTATCTGTTGTTCTGCAATCATTTCTCTAAAGAAACAAGAATATAAGTCGTAAAACGATTTTCAAATATGCTGAAAAGAAGAATATAAAAATTGGTTGTTTAATATTACAGTAATATTTTTATATACAGCAATGGCAACATCTGCATATAAATTTACATATTCATTTGCAGCACTCACACGAATCTTTCCAAACACACGAGAAATGAAATCCTTGCACGTCTAAATGTTTTAAACTACTGTATCATGTTCTTTCCACTGCTAGATCAAAATTACCATAAATGTCAGGGGAGAAAAATCATTGTTTCATAGCATTGTCAAGAAAAATCTTTTAAGCATTAGCTAGCTGTGACAAAGATGTAATTTTAAATTTGAATATTTCACTTTTACTTGCACTTGGTTTAAATAAACAGTGAAAATACCTTTGATTCTATCCGCATTCACATCATTTTTAAATATAAGCCTAACTTTAATTAGCCAATTTTAACTATAGGCCTAACAATTAGCCATTTTTAGCTATAAGCCTAACATAAATTAACTACTTTTTCACAACAGGCCTAACGTTATTTTGTCATTTTAACTGTAGGCCTAATATTAATTAGCCAATTTTAACAATAGGCCTAACAATTAGCCATCTTTTACTATAGGCCTAACATTAATTAGCCATTCTTAACTATAGGCCTAATAATTATTAGCCATTTTTAACTATAGGCCTAACAGCACTGAATTTTAAAACGAAATGAGCACGTGCATCAAAACAGTTTCATAACGGGCACGTGCACCAAGCTGCCATCAACAATGCTTAAATGATAAACAAAAAAGTAACACTGTATTCACTTATGACTCGTCATTAGGAATCGATTGATATATTACATGCCCTAAGTTCATATTCTTATTAGTATTAGTGCACGTGCTTGAAGGGGTCCAGAGAGCTCATCAAAAGTTGATATATCGCAGTTAAGTTCTTCCATTTTCACGATTTAGCTAAAGCTCTTAATAAAGGGTCATTGAAGTACTTTTTGGGGGTCATTTTCTCGGACATACCACTTCGAAAATTGAAAAGAATGTCATATTCGTCTTGTGCTCGTCATTCCCGTTCCAATGACATATTACATGCCTTATATTTCCAAAACAAAAATTTAATGGGGGGGGGGGGGGGGGGGGCGGATCTCAATAGTCACGTGACTGTTAGATTTCATTCACAAGCTGATCAGGTGAGCTCAGGAAGTGTCTCTATCGAAGAGCGAAAGCAGAATTTGAAAAAGTTAAAGTGTTCTCGAGTAATCGTCGGACAGACAGACAGACAGACACAGCGAAACCAATCAAGTGACCAAACTTAGAGTCCGCGAAAAAGAGTAATAAGCAACATAAAAACCTGTAATAAGCATGAGTGTCTGCAAGTATCTCGTCGAGTTCCTTGCTAACCTCTTCCCGTATTTTAACTTCCAATGATTTTTTCTCGTTGTACGTTTTGATTAGCTGATCCCTCAATTTAGAAATTATGACCAACAGATCCTACAATTACAAACATAAAAGATGTCAAAAGGTGAAGAAACTAATTGCTATACGAGGGGTAGTCATCAAGCTTTAATTATCGCCTCAAAAATTGTCATGGCAATCCAGATGACTTCTTTAGCCACCTAATCACCACAGACGAATGCTGGGTGTTATGACCCCGAGACAAAGGAGCAAAGCAAGCAGTTTCAACTTGCTGACCCAACCATCATTGGACAAAGTGATGCTGAGTGTTTTGGGGGCTGCCAGTCAGTGATGCTAATAGATTATGTTCATAAGGGGCAAACATCACAGGAGTATACAAGCGAAATTCCTGACAAGGTTACAGGAGGATGTCCGGATGAAGCATCGAGGGGGTTCTTTTGCTCCACGACAATGCCCCAGCTCATTCTGCACAGGACACACTCACACATGCTGCTTCTTGAGGCTATCAAAATATGCCTCAACTGCGGTATTCTCCTGACATGGCTCCCAGTGACTTCTCTTTCCTCGGATGAAGAAACCATTGTGTGCCAGGCAGTTCCAGGACGATGAGCTGATTTTTGAGGTGGAACGTTTCCTGAACAGCCAAACCACAGACTTCCACGACCAAGGTCTCCGTCAAGTCATCCATTGTGGGGAAAATTCATTGCATTGTAGAGAAGGACTAACACCATCACATGGTCGCAGCTTGAAATTTTCAAAGTGATAATTAAAACTTTACGACGCTCTCGTACAGGATTGCTTGATTGAGTCAACATGTTACAGACATTCTCAGACTCGTTACCTTTCGTTACGTGTCAGTTACTGACATCACCAGGCCCTTTTTTATTCGCATAAGAAACAATTCGTGTTAAGATATTTTGACGACGTGCTACCGAATGTGGAAGATACTGTAGGATTTATTTAGCAACAGGCTGTACAGTATGTAGCCGAACATCCTGTATCAATGGTTCAACGCATAGCGTTGTATATCGCCATCACGGTTATAAAAATCACTACAATTACTATCGCCCTGACAACCCGATAACACTTGTTGCAATGTGTGACATCACGATTTCGAAACTCCTTCGCACTTCTCCGCAGATTGTTACATCAGAGCCTGAAGAAACATGATGCCGGTGTTGATCGCAGGGGGAGAATGAAAGTTTTCGTACATTTCATTAATTTTGAGTTCGAAATGAAAATTTTTATATACGCTACGCGTTATTGAGACCATCTTTCATTTTAAACAAAGTTGTTTTGAGTGTGGGATTTACCCATAAGAAAAGTAACGAGTCTGAAAACATGGAAGCAACATCAGCCAGATATGAACTCTGTTGCATGCAACCGTCTACATTTTGATAAACAAATTTTAAAAAAATAAACCAACTGACATTGTATTTCTCGTCTTCTTCTACTTCATCGTCATTGACAGAAATTTTAGAGTTTGACGTCTGTTCCCAAGGAATCGATTCTCGAGATTCTACTTCACTCAACATGAGAGAAGTTTTTGACGGCTGAACGTTAGTTATGGGCTTCGTAACGATCTGAAATCGGAATGAATGCATGTGAAACCCAAGGTAATCTAGAATAACAGGTAGGTCCAGTTTGTCAGAAGTGCTTAACGCGCATGCGTATTGTGACGTCACTAGATGACTTATGGCTTTACTTCCGGCGTGTGCGGTAGCCATTATTCTGGTCACAAAAGAAAACGTTTTCACGTAAAAAAAACAAAACTCTTACGTTGATTTCTGAAGAAACGTTTATTTATAAACTTACTATTTTATAAATTAAAATTTCCTAATGCCTGCATAAATAAAGTTATTAAGAAATAATATCGAAATTATCATCTGTCTCTTAACTGCCAACGGTTCCGACGAATCAATTTCGAAATCTTAACGAGGAATGATAACTAGGCCTAATGATAATGAGAAATACGTTATCGTCCTTGTCTCTGTGTTCGCTTAACTATCCGCACATTGCGCGATGAGTGAACATGAGACCAAGGTAAATGATTTTACATTTTAAAGACACCCACTCCCCTTCTAACGAACTGATATATAACCCTTTTTCTATTTAGTCTCAGTAAATTTCACTTACCTTGGTCGCATGATCAGTTATCGCGCGATGTGCTGATAGTTAACATCAACCCTGTGTTCACATTAAAAAGATAATACGTAAGTACATTTTACAATAATTATAAATTACGTAAGTCCCTTCATATAATGGCATTATTATTTAATTAAAATATATAGTATAAAGAATGAGAATTGTGAAGGAAATGAACGAGTCGTCAAGTGTGGCTATCGCACGACTGCTTTCATTGCCGCCATGTTTTAGTTTCTGTTGAGGTTTCGATGTATTCTAGTGACGTCAAAATACGCTTGCGCAGTAAGGCAATTTTTACTACTTCCGGCAAACTGACCCCCACCTTGTTCTAGATCACCTTGTGTGAAACCAGAAAGGAACGTAGAACGATGCTTTTGGGATTGATGGCTTAAATTATAAGAAAAGCACTTACCTCACTGGCCAATGCAGAAAACTTCAAAACGTGCAAATTTTCATCGCACATACTGGACGAAGGACTAATGTTCACAATCATTATAACATCAGCTTTCTTGACAAAATAACCTTGGAAAAGCCTTGTTAATTTACTGTCGCGAAACGGTATCAATTTTAAATTTGTGCTGCAAAAGAGAATTTGTATATTTTTACATAATCGAATGACAGGAATTTAAGTTACAGATTCTAGGAAGGTGAAGACCCAACCGACGAGGAGAGTCAAAAATTATCTACACCATCATAACACGCCTTCAAGAGGGTGGGCATCAGTACGTTTTCGGCACACTCCATTCTGACCGAAGATTTGGCCACGAAGAGAGTGGCGGCGAAATTCGTGCCGAAGCTGCTGACGGCGGAGCAAAAGGAACTTCGTGTCGACGTCTCACAGGACATGCTGGCTTCCGCAAACGTCTCACTGCAGTCGTGTGTGTGTAATTCGATCCCAATTGCGTCATTTGCCTTCCAGCTATTACAATGTAAGCATGTCCACTACGCTAGCAGTTTGCACCAAGCAGGGACAACGAGCAGCGATTCGATCACTGGCTTCACAGGCCCCCTATCTCCTTCACGTTTCCAGTAACCCGCTCGACTATGCACCAACAACTGACGCTCTAACACTCGGAAAGCGTCACGCGATTCCTTTTATTTATTACACCAAAGGGGAATCGCAAACCCTTGTCGGACACAACTACCTTTCCAATGGCGCCCACCGAAGGAGATCCAAACCGCTAAAGAGTTTGCTAGGCAGAATGGTTTCAAAGAAGGTGTGGTTGACAATATTACCAAACGAGTTCAACGAAAATTGACAGTACAAAAAATCACTACGCTACAGAGAAGCAAGAAAACTGATGCAAGACTGGTACTTCCGTATAACAGGCAACTGAACAAAGGCATGGAAAAGATCTCCAAAGACTTTGGTATGGAAATTACATACAGAAGCTCTGACACGTTGGTAAAACGACTGAAGAACCCCAAAGACAAAACTGCCCCAGAAGACAAACCAGGTGTGTACAAACTGCCTTGTGCCAAATGTGAGGCAGTCTATTATGGTCAGTCCCGGAGGGCAGTTTGTACTAGAATTAATGAACGTCTTACATGCATTAGAAACGGGAAATATGGAGTATCAAGGTTTGCGGACCATTTCCTGGACCAAGGACATGATTTTAAGCAAGAAACTTTCGACATTATACACAGCACTGGTGACTGCAGTCTGCTGAATTTTGTGGAATCTTTTGCGATTAACACCTGTTTTTCCCTGACTTTGTACTATAAAAAGATGTTGTAAATCCTTGCCCTTTTATCTGAACAGGTTTGTCTGTTCTGATCAAAATCCTTGTGTATGCTGAAGAAGGCAGCGTGGCTTAAGTCCAATTAAAAGTTTTATGTGGATCAGTGGTTTCCTGTTATCTTTATTGAAGTTCGTCCACAGTGTCCGGCTCCAGTTCTCTCTTGTTCTCCTTCTGTTTAATAGGTTTTAACGGTTCGGAACCTCGCAAGGGTTATTCAGCCATCTTAAGTATTTGTAATGTTTGTCAGATGACAACTTTGTTTTTGGTCCACCGGTGTTTTTCTGTATTAGTTTCCGCAAGTTCAAATTTTTGTGTTTGGAATTCACTTGGAATCTTTTTGCTTTTCTTATGGCTACTTTAAATTCTTTGTTAATAATCTTATATCTTGCTAACGTTGTCGTATTCTTATTTATCAAGAGCTAGCTTTCCTGGGCCATAAGTTTAACAATTCCCTTGTCCACCAGCGTTTGGCTTTCCCGTTTCTCGGTTTTGTAACTAACTTCATTCCAGCTTTTATGGTGGAATTCTTAATTCCTGTAAGTTCAAGTTTCTCATTGGGTTCTTGCAACGCTTTAAATCTACTCCAATCCGCTTTATACAGGGTGTTTCAAAATTATGTACAATAAATTTAGTGACATATTCTTCAGGTCAAAAGACGAAAATGTTCTATAGCACTTTGTCTGGAAAAGATTTGTTTGCGAGTAATCCAATATCATACAGTAGGGAAGCACGGTAGTTAGCGGACGATATTTTAGCAGTTCCAGCGTTTCGACCCAACACTAGGTTGAGTGCTTTGTTCCATTTAAACCTACTTTAGGGTTGTTCCATTAGTTGTGTACGGTTGTTTCACTACTGTACATCCACTAGGAATATCAATTTCAGAATGTTTGCGTGCTTTGACATACGCATTACGATTTACGTAAAAAAAAAAAAAAAAAGTCATGTAAACGTATTCCAGTGCAGAATACACTGACAGAATACACGTATGGTCTTGCGGACGGAAATGCTGTGGAAGCAAGAAGACTCTACCAAGAACGCTT
>JAHWFO010025245.1:0-12156 GCA_023313115.1 Rhysida immarginata
CCCCCCCCCCCCTTTTTTTTCTCTCCTGTTAACTTGTCTCTTCACATTGTACAGAATCACTAAGTCGATTAGTCTTAGAATAAACTATTAAAAACTAAATACAGGGTCGGGACACGTTAATATGACCACCTGCTAGTATCCGGAATATCCACTTTTGGCGGCAAGTACAGCAGGTAGTTGACGTGGCAGAGAGTCAATAAATCCTCGGAAGGTGGTTGCAGGTATCTGTGATTATTCGTGCATGGTGGAGGATATTGCGATCGAGATGGTCCCACAAATGTTCAATGGGGTTGAGGTCCGGGGTGTTTGGTGGCCATGAATTCATCCTTGTGTTCCTCAAACCAGACGTGGACAATTTTGGCCGTATGGCAGGGAGCATTGTCCCGTTGAAAGGTGTCCTGAGGAAACACTGTCGACATGAAGGGGTGTACCTGGTCTGCGACAATCGTCAGGTAACGAACAGCATTCAGTGTACCCTCCAGCGGTATCAGTGGACTCAGACCATAAAATAAAAACATCCCCCCAAACAGTCACACCTCCCCCACCAGCCTGTCATCTGCCAACGATGGTGTCGGGATGTCTATTCTCAGATGCTTCCCAGTGAATTCTTCATCGTCCGTCCACTCTATTCACCAGAAACTGCGACTCGTCAGAGAAAGCAACCCTTTGCCACTCGGCCGAGGTCTAATGGCGATAGTCCATTGCGAATTGGAGGCGTTTTCAGCGATGCACAGGCATCAACATGGGTGCTGTTACCATACGCCTACTCCAGAGCCCCAACCTCAAGAGGGATCGTTGCACTGTCTCGGTTCTGACATGCCTAGTGGCCCCACTATTCATTTGCTGTGTCAGTTGCTCAACAGTGGTACGCCGATTGGGCTTGGCCGCCTCTAGGATCGATGGGGGCCCCACAGTTACCTCTTCGATTGCTGGAAGCTGTCTGGTTCGTCCAGTCGCGATACCTTCACGATGGCAGCCCTAGAGCAGTTCACAAAGGTGGCCGTTTCTGACATGCTGCCCTCCTCAGCCCGATAGCCAATGATCATCCCCTTTGTAGGTCCGACAGGTCACTTGCTCTGTCCATGACTGCGACAATTGCTGCATTAACGGATGCTACTCCACGTCTGCAGTTGTCAGCTTTTAATGATATGCAATCATTTTTCATCTGCATACCATGGGGCGTTCCAACATGTTCGAGGAGAGGTCTTCATATTAATGTGTCCCGATCCTGTTTACATTAAAAGTGTTAAGAAAACCAGGTAAGTTTTCTATTATCTTTAACAAACATCTCTTGGGGTAATAATATGATCACCGCTTTACAATTAAGAAAGTTTACACACGACAGAAAAAGTACAGGAAAGATTTTTACAATTATAAAAACCTCAGCGCATGGAGAGTGAAATTGCCCTTTCGTTTTTTTTGCAAAGTACATTTTTATAACAACCCGTTTATGATGTGACATTCTTTTGATCGTATCGACACAAATAGATAGATATCCAAAGGTAGGTACAATATACATTACATTGTTATTGTTTAACGAGCAGGACACTCTCAATCTATCTCTGTTAAACAAATGAGATAGGTATCACATCAAGCTTCACTAGGGACATGTGTCATTTAACTTAGAGGGGACACTTTCATTATCTTCAACTTAAGAATGACCCTCGGGCAAACAATTTAAAACAAAACGAGATCTCTCAATATCTCAAATAATCAAGTTGGGCGGGATTCACTGTAAGTTATAACAGCAAATGGGGGAGAAATTCTGAGTTTTTTATTTTTATTTCCTTTTTTCAGCAGTGAAGTCAATCTCATTCGACTGTGGGGCACTGGAAGAATAACAAAAAATTTCTCCATCTATCGTCAATTGGCACATCCTTGTCATCATTTTCATAGAATGTCTTGGATTACGTGGCTTGTCATCAAACTAGCTGTGGATGATTTGCGTTGGGCATCCGTGGTGAAGTCAATTTACGTCGTCATCTATTCGACTGACATGTACTTTCGTCGGGGAAGAACAAAATGAGTCGCAAGACCATCAGAGATATCAGTCACACACAGTAGAGTGGTAGCCAAAGAGACGATCATTGGGACTGCAAGAAACTCAGATCATCTAGGAGCACTTGTGTCGATTCAGGGTGAAGGTAGAAGCATTATTCAATGGAAGGATAGATTTGTGGTCCCTCTCAAGAACAAATTCCACAATCAACAAAGTTCATGGCATAAACACAGTTCAACAAAATATTTTTTTTATCACTTCTCTAAACCATCGTTTAGATTTACTAATTCTTTAGTTAGCACAGTTCACACAACATCATCAATCACCATGTCTGGCAGTAACAAATGGCTAAACAAACAATGGCATTGAAAATTCAAATAACTTTCGTGGATCATCAAAGAGAAATACATCTTTTGGGCGTTCCAATCGTTGCACTGGAATCCCTTAAAGTTTAGTCTATATAGTTTATTTACTTAATAATGGTCAGCTGTCATTCGAATGTCGGCACCAGTCCTAAACGAAGGTATCACAATGACATCTCATTCATCGAAACAGTAACAAAACTTTTCATAGAAAGGGTTCATCATTTCACAGTCTTTAAAGAACCTCCATTTATTCACCAAAAGAGCAGTCAAACGCATAAAACATTCTCATCAGGGAGGGTCAACATCTAAGATTTCCCTTCCCATTCTCATCATGGCACACACTTGTAGTTAGCTCACAAAATTATTCTTAATCGACTATAGAATTTTTTCTCTTTCTTCAGTTACCACCCACCAATGAAAACATTACATTAATCTGCAGCATGTGTTATATCAACAATATACGCTGATTGAGCATATTCTTATGACCACCTGGCATATTTATGCAAATGTGTGCACGGACGTCACCACAATTGCCGGACCAATATAAAAAGGGAGGCTGTGTGTCGTCGACAACAGTAGACGTGTACCATTCTTCAACTATGGGTAAACGATGCGATTTAACAGCCTTCGAATGCAGGACGATTGGACGTGCTCGGAGCTATGAAGCAAGTATCAATGAAACAGCACCATTCATGGGGTGCTCCAGAGCAGCTGTCGTTAATGTAATTAAAGACTAGACGGTTAACTGGGGATGGTTGATGATCGGACAGAACTGAGACTGTCATGACTGGTAAAGGATAACAGAAGGACAACTGTGCATCAAATCACTGCTTACCTTAATCAGGGGTCCTCCAAAACGGTCTCTGAATGCACTGTCTGCTGCACGCTGCATCGCATGGGATACGGAAGCCGAAGACCTGTCCGCACACCTTTGCTATCTGCAGCCAACAAGCGGAAACGACTCCAATTCGCTCAGGAGCACAAGGACTGGACTATCAAGCAGTGGAAACGAATCATGTGGTCTGACGAGTCACGATTCCAGTTACATCATGCAGATGGCCACGTGAGAATCTGGCAGAAACAGCACGAAGCATGGACCCCGCATGCATGAGTACAACCCTTCAGGCTTGTGCAGGCAGTGTTATGGTCTGGGGATTGTTTTCCTGGCATGCGTTGGGTCCGTTAATACGTGTTGAACAACGTCTGGATGGCACAGCATACCTCCGTATCGTCGCCAATCAAGTCCACCCTGTCATGTCGATGGCCTACCCCAATGGAGATGGCTACTTCCAGCATGACAATGTGCCATGCCACAGAGCTCATATTGTGCAGGAGTGGTTCCAGGAACACGAGGAGGACTTTACCTTACTTCGGTGGCCCCCACAATTCCCAGGTCTCACTCCAATTGAGCATTTGTGGGACGAAGTCGAACGAACCATCAGACGGCTGGATCCACCACCGTCCAATCTAGCACAACTAGACAGTGCTATCCATCAGGCATGGTGTCAAATTCCTCCCACCACCTTCCAACATCTCGTGGAATCAATGCCACGAAGAATTACTGCAGTATTAAAGGCAAAAGGTGGCCCAACGAGAGATACTGACAGGGTGATCATAATATACTCACAGTTTGTCAACAAACGAAGGTTTTTAAAAAACTTCAAAAAATATTTAATATCTAGTCAATTTTTTTTTCCTCCTAGAAAAGGGAAAGTAGAGACTGATATAACATGGAAAATACATGAGGGTGAATGAAAAAAGTAACTGACACTCAGCATCATCTGTGGTCAAAGAGCGCTAACATCATTTTTAAGAATGTTGCCTGTATGTCGATTATTGCAATGTGGCATGATCCCACATTCACGCATTTACTGCGCACGCACGAGTATTGTTGTCATTCTGCAGCAACTGGTTGGTTGTACACTCCAAGTTGGAGATTCGCAGAACAATACATTTTTTGGGGGTGAAACGCTTAAATTACACTGAAACCCATAAGGAAATTTGCAGTGTCTACGGGGATAATGTGGTTTCTCCAATTGTGAACTGGTGCCAGCAGTTCGAAAATGGGCGCTCAGGTTTGATAGACGAATACCACGCAGGAAGACCATCCACGTCCAACACTCCAGAGGCATATTGCCCATGTTAACAAGATGATTCTGGACAATCGACAAATCAGAATTAAAGAAATCGTCAGACGCAGTGCTGACAAGGTCGAGAAATGCTGAACGGATTTTTACCAGAGCAGCATGGAAAAGTTAATTTCACGTTCAGACACGAGTTTACGATTGTTGGGTGATTATGTAGAAAAGCTAAATAAATGGTGCACGTTTCCTTAGAATGTGCGTACGGGATCTTAACTTACATCCGTTTTTACTGTTTCAGAGTCTAATTTACTTTTTCATTCACCCTCGTACACAAACACAAAATAAATAAACATTTTGCTTCAACAAAACAATAAAGAAAACCAAAAGAAAATCTCCTACCTTGTCTTCATCCAGAAACATTCCAGGGATCCACATGCTCCTCGTTCTTGCTCAATGTTGGATGCAGCTCCGTTTCTACCATTGCCCAGTATTAGCTTGCTTCAGGCCAAGTTTGACCCCCTTTTTAAAATGTACCAACAGATAAAGCATCTGTAGCATAATGCATTTTCAACACAGCATTTACTTGTGTGTGGGCACTATTCAGTGTCGTTAGTATTTTTTAAACTTCTGCCCCCCCAGCAAAACAAAGTCGTCAACACTTGCCTGATGCAATTACCAACTCTCACCACTAGGAGGTCTGGGTTGGGTTTTAGAGAGTCAAAGAGAAGAAATAAAAAATGTGGCTCTCGTCGTAATACGGCACACATTTTGTTCTTTCTTCAGAAAACACACAAGCATCCAGAGAGAGAGAAACACACACACACACACACACACACACACACACACACACACACACACACACACATACATAAACATTCCATAAAAAGCAAAAACCAACAAAAAAAATACACAATGGACAATTTGTTTCTGTGATCAGCACGTACATGGCAGTCTTCACAAACCTGGCATCCAAGTTGCCAAGGCCATGCACTCAATCTGGTTTACTTGGGTCAAGTTGCCTTAAAGATTGTGGAGGCCACGTAGGCAAGGTACAGTCTCCCTCATTCTTGAAACCACTCCTGCACAATACAAGCACCGTGGCATGGCACATTGTTCGTTGGAAGAAGCTATCTTCATTATGATACACACCATCAACACAATAGGATGAACTTGATCAGCAACGATATTTAGATATGTTTGTTCCGCACAAGTTAAAGGCCCAAATCGTGGCAGGAAAACATGCCCCGAAACCATAACACAGCCCCCAAACCAGCTTGAACGATTTTACTCATGCATGTGGGCTCCGTGCTTTCATGCCGTTTCTGCCAAATTCTCAATCTGCCATCTATCTGCATGATGCAACTGAAACTTCATTCGTCAGACCACATGACTTTTTTCCAGTGCTCAAATGTCCAATCCTTGTATTCCTATGCGAATTGGAGACGTTTAATCTTGTTAACTGCAGACAGCAAAGGTGTTTCGAACAGTCCTTTGGCTTCCACATCCCATACGATGCAGTGTACGGCAATGATTCTTTAACCACTTTAACAACAACTTCAACATTTAACAAATGCAGCTGTTTTGCTGAAACTCGCTCCATGGCTCTGATCACCAACAATCGTCCCACGTTCAAAGGCATCGTCGAGCCATATCTTCAATAAACAAATCACTTTTACTGTCACGATAGACAACATAGCTGTCGATATTCAAAAGGTCAAATATTGGGAAATCGACATTGCACCAGAAGTAAACAAACCGGATGTATTCCGCTCAAATAACCTGTGAGTTTCATAGACAACTGGAGAGATCACTCTGGCTCTTTGGCCAGCATCAGAACAAAGCCAATGTTCAATTACAAGCACGGTCAAAAAGTGATTAACTACAAGCAGTGGTGAACTGCCACGTTGCTTTGGGTTGTCAAAATGTTGAAAAAAATTCATTTGGCCATAAGCCAGTATCAAAGTAAGTAAGCTGTATAAGCAATCAGAGTGAATCCAGTACGTATATCAAGTGCTTATGTCTGGTCTGAGGGAAATAAACATGTATAGTAATTCTCTGTTGGATGTTGTTTCAGCAGATTGAATATAAGGCAGTGGATTATATAACAAGAGAATGGGTAGGCTTACTAGGTAGGCAAATTCAATTCAACAATCTTTGTGGTTAAGCCTAATATCAGCAACATTTGATTAACTTCAAATTTGCAATGTCATCACAAGAATCGGTTTCAAAAACAATAAGCACAAAAACTCTCGTTGATGCATCTATTCAGAAAGGCACTCTCCTTCCACACATTTGTGGAGAATAACCAAGTTAGATAGATGCAGACAAATTTCACGCACTGATTTGATTCTCTTGCGGAGTGCCACAGTGCTGGTGATTTCACGAAACAAATATTTACCACGTACAAACAACTACACCGAACAGACATTGATTATACCTGGACTGAAATTTTTTGGCTTCCACCTTCCCATATTCTTCGTCCCGCAAATATAAGAGTTGTTCAAACAAAACAGACCATGTCATACAGCTGACATAATAATGCTACTTAAGCAATAGCAACACGTGTACAACAACAGATTCCCAGCTGTAAGCAAACTATTAGTTCTAAACGTCATCCTGCCAATGGATCTCATACAAACAAGCTGGAGCCTAAACTATTTCTCCTTTGTCAGAAGGTCCAGACTGTATGCATGCTGCACAAGAACAGTTGCAGCAATTGAGATTTCAAAAATAAATTCTTTCTATGCATCAAAAAATTGCATACATTCCTTTACACAATTTTACAACCAGTCTCGACCAAAAAGGTAAGACGCACTCTCAGAAAATATTTAATGTTTTTTAATTCCGTACTGCATACTTATTGAAGGCCTTGAAAGAACTTCATTTTTTATGCAAACTGAAGTAGTATGTCTCAATCAAATTGTTTCAAACATCAGCCAGATAAAGCTATTCTAGGCTCTTTTTTCATTGACATTTTTTACTCCTCTCTCTCTTATTTTCCAAGATAAATCACACAATTTGCTAATTGGCATTCAACATCAAATCTAACAATACCATGAAATTCAGCATGTGCCGGCTGCTACATAACTGCACTAACAGTTTTTTAATTTGAGTAACACTTTATTTGAAACATTCTATATTACAGTCTTAGCAAGAGTTTAAACAACCTTATCATTTTGTCCACATTGCTTAATGTCTGTTTTCGCTATAGAGTCATGGAGTGATAATAAAATTCCGAACCAAAACTATAAGGGTTGTACAAATGAAAACGAAAATGTGTGTGTGTGTGCGTTTGTGTGGAGGGGGGGGGGGAAGAATTGTAGGATCGTAAGTTTTTGTTTTCAACAACTGCAAAACCCCACGTGACAAAGAAAGATGGATCGCGTTTCGAAGCTCTGCGAGTGATCGCTTCGTCCAAACAACAAAATGTAGTCAACGAAACAGGAAGAGAGCAGTAATTCGTTTTTTGACGTGTGAAGGAGTTTCAGTTTCTGAAATTCATTCTCTTATGGAAAACGTCTATGGAAATGACTGCATAACCTTCACTCGTGTTTGGGCATGGAGCAAGAGGTTTTCGAATAGGTTTTCAAGAGGTTTACCGGGCATAGTGCACAACATCGTATCTTTCCGCTGTTAGACTTGTACTACGCTAGACAGTCCTATAATCACGTGGCTTCTCAAAGTAGATTAATCGAATGGTTTTTTTCCAACATCTTTTTTAAAGTTAATGTTTAAAAATATTTTAATCCTCTTCGTGTAAACTTTATCATCTTAGTTTCTGACACATCTCTTCCACGTTAGTTCTTCACGTAGGAACAAGACGCTGCCATTTTCATTTTAAAATCAAATAATCTCGACTACAGATCAACTTCATTTTAATTAGTTTTGTTTTTTTTTAATTTCATCAAATGGCTTTTCTATCAGCTGATTTTTTATTATATCGAGAAGAAAAATATGAATATGATTGCAGAAAGAATTTTGAACTTTTTATATAGAAAATTTTTCGAACTATTTCTTCGTGCGGATGAATATAACAGTTTCACTCGTGACGTCACTCAACTAAAGCTGAGACAGAGTAAAGATGATCAACGATCTGGACAAGCAAACTGTGCCATCACGGACGATTCCAAAGCCAAAATTGACGCTATTTAAAGGAAAACCGAAGAGTGACAATCGATGTTGTGGTTGCTAAAACTGGCCTTAGTCGTAGAACTGTTCACTCCATTATCAGGAACCATCTGCACTGCAGAAAAATCTGTGCACAATGGGTCCCACATCGTTTGACATCAGAACAACTTGCAGTTCGAATGGCCATGTCCCTGCAACATTTGACTCGCTGTGAACAGAAAGGAGAGTTTTCTCGACAGAATTGTTACAGGGGATGAAACTTGGTGCTTTCATTTCCAGCCCGAAAGCAAGCGTCAAAGTCGTCAATGGAAGCATTATGGGTCATCAACCCTGAAAAAATCAAAAGCAATCACAAACAGCACAGGGAAGGTGATGTCGACCGTGCTTTTTGATCGCAAAGGCCCGATTTTACTGGACTTACTTGATAAAGGCACCGCAGTTTACGCAGCATGTTATGGGGGAAATATTGAAGGCACTGTGCGCGGCCATCACATGTAAGCATCCTGGACTTCTTACAGAAGGAGTGCTTCTTCTCCATGGCAACCCGCATCCTCACACCTCGAAAGGAACGCTAGACCTCATCAAAAAGTTCAACTGGGAAGCAATGCAGCATCCGCCTTACAGCCCTGACTTATCCCCATGTGACTTTCACGTGTTTGGGATCTCGAGAAACATCTGAAAGGCCACAGGTTTCAGTTGGACGATGAAGTGAAGGAAGAGGTTTTTGGAATGGTTCCACACGCAACCGAAAGACTTCTTCCGTAAAGGAATTCCACGCCTTGTTACACAGTGGGATAAATGTCCTAAACGCATTCAGAGAGTATTTTTAAATTCCTTGTATACACTTTGGATAAAAGAAATCCTTTTCGTTTTCATTTTAATGATACATCGATTACACGCTAACGTTTATATTCAAAGATTTTACAAGCACATTAAATACTTGTATACAGAGTGTAGATAAAATTCCCGAAACGGTCGAAGAATTTTAGAATAAAAGATGCTAGAGCCATAAAAGTCAGATCTACCTATAGGAAAGTGGCCATGCCCAATTGAATAAAAGTACTCCCAGCACCATGCATATTATCAAAAATTTGCTATTAATACAGCAAATCCGTGTCTCACTCTCGTTTAACACTCATTTTCTATTTGATATTTGAACTTTTATTTAATCTCGGTGATCTTTTATTTCTCTTCGCGTGTTCCCACCTTAGAAGATAGTTTCATCCACAGTCGGATGAGAGCATTACCGTAGTTACTCGTGGGATAGAACGATGGATAAAATGCTTCAAAGGCTATTAGTTTCGAGGGACACCGAGAATCTAATGAATGGGATTTGTGTAAGTCTGAAAAGGAGAAGGGGGAATCTTGAAAACGAGGGAACATTATAAAAAGGCAGTAGCGCGAGAAAATAGCAAACACTAATCACGAATCATGGTGTGGCATGAGTTGTAATCAAAGTGATAGGGAGCACAAGAGAGCACATGGGACGTTTGTGTGTGGATGCTTAATAACAAAGCTTTGTGAAAGAAAAATCACGAGTGAATCGTCTGTAGATGATACGAGGGGAGATCAAAAAGTAAGTTGCACTAACTCGCCGCAGGAACGCGCTGTGTGTCGCAATCTTGGGCAAAGCGGAGAAAGGGACATTAACTGTGCAGACGTCGGATATGACGCTTGCTGTGGTTTCCCGTCGTGTTTTGTGTGACTAGCAGGTTAAAAGCAATGACGCGTCAACTGGATGTCCACTCCAAACTTGAGGTGCGAGCAGCAATCCGATTTCTATGGGCCAAACGGGTGAAAATTGCACGGACATTCATCGTGAAATCACTGCTGTATACATGGAAATTGAGCGCCGGTGTGATTTCGTTGCACCATAATGCAACACCTCACAAGGCTCGCCAAACGTGTGAACTGCTGCAGCGATTCAAGTGGGAGGTTTGGCAACATCCTCCATACAGTCCCGACTTAGCGCCATGCGTCTTTCATCTTTTCGGTAAGCTCAAAACGGAACTCGGTGGACAACGATTTCGAAACGATGAGGAGGTGAAAGCGGCTGTCACCGTGTGGTTACAAAAGCTGGAGGAGATTTCTATGCATCCGGAATCGAAAAGTTGGTTGATCGTTCGGATAAATGTTTAGGATCTCTTGGGGACTATGTGGAAAAGTGAACCTACATTGTATGCTGCTATAGCAGTGTTGCTTTTGTATAGGTGGTGTAATAAATGGCCATACCGTGGAAGTGCAACTTACTTTTTGATCTCCCCTCGTACTTGTGTAAGAAACCTCTCCATAAGTTAAAAACAGACCACTCGTTTGAATTCTTAAGCAGGCAACGAACTATTGCAAACGTTTGGGACAATCTATGTGAAAAACATCACAGGATTCAGCGGGACAATTAAACTGGACATCGCAACAGGCTCAACGATTTTAAAAATGGTAAGTGTCTGTAGTCGGAGAAGTGAATGCAAATGAAGTGAATGGCGTTACAATGTACTAATATCCACACTATATGATCATATCAGGCCAGATAAGACATCCCTTGTGGAATTAACGTCTGTGTAAGAAAAATTCAAACCATGTACAATGCTGTTTACCCCGCTCAAGGGAGTCTATGCATAATTATTAACCATTAGTGATTTTCTCTTATCTAGAAAAGGTTTTATACCGAGATGAACTGGGGTAATCATCACAGTGTAAGCACTGAAGTTACAAAAACTAACTTTTGAACCATGACCAACAGAGAAAAAGTTCCAAATACAGAGCATCAGCAATTTAGTAAAAATCCATACTTTGCATAAAGAAAAAACCTAAAACTCAAAACAAAGGAGAAAAGTCCATGTACGAAACACCTTCTGGACACCGTACTTTGAAACGTACACGTGCAGAAGAACAAACGTAGGAAGTCACTCTTATTTAATACTTGCGACGATTGAATAAAAATTAAACAAAACAATCCCCAAATTTAAACATTTCAGGATGCACAAAACGAAGGAAGAAAAGTATGTCGAGGTAATCAGTATGACACGTAGCTAAACAATTCAACCCGGAATAGATGAGAAGTGTTCACCTATTCCTGATTCAATCTCGAGTGCTGATGGAGACTCGCTTTCACCTACGAGAGTCAATTTGCAAGATAAACATTATGTCCAAGGGTCTAAGAGAATATTTTTATGGTTCAGTAAAAGTGACCAAGAATATTATCACAAGTGGGAAATGAAACAGCCCTCTTCCTCGATTCTCATCCCAGCATCACACAAATAAAATATGTAAATTCCATTCGCAATCAATTGTTTATTCTCAGAGATCAAGACCTCGTTTCCAATCCATGTTTTAAGAGCGACAATCTCGAAAAACGACCGAATTTTGATATGCTTGGTGTAGAAGCTACTTTTTGATACATTTTGACCATTTCTTTTTACAAGTTTATGCTTTTGTTTTCTTTATGCAAAGAGAGGATTTCTATATCGATGATGCTCGTGACAAACCAGTTGTCACAGAAAGATTATTATTATTTTTCTGTTTTATCTTCTTTCTCTCCTTTCAATTTTATTTATTCATTTCCCTCTTCCATTAACGTTAC